>JAVCKS010000405.1:1707-11781 GCA_032273685.1 Pteraster tesselatus | reverse complement strand
TCTTGGGAGGCGGGGCAAGAGTAATTGGGAGGACTTCCGTAAAAAGAGAAAACTTTTATGCCAATCAAGAAGATAAATATCAAGGTTCACATCTTTTCTGCTACGATGAATAAATCATCAAGACGCGGGTAGTATTTTCGTTTTGATAGCGAGGATTGGTAATTATGTCGAGTGCAACACAGACGTAATGAGCCATGAAGTGACTTATCAAGCCGCACCATACTGGATAGTGTTTTATGACAAATCACGGAGCACATGTGTACATATGGCAAGCTGGCATTTCGCCAGTATTACCAGAAGTTCGTAGACCGCGTTTTCAAATGAACGATGAAAAATTGGTCAACGAGATGATTCTAATTGCAAAAGGAGAAATGAAACCGTGCTGTGCTTAAAACCCGACAAGATTTGAAAGGGGAAAAAAACTGTCTATGTTTTCAGTCATGCATATAGGTGTATGGGATAAGTTATATATATACAAGAAGCAAGTTTGCCTGAACAATGATATTTCAGGGAATATGTGCAGAGCATATAACTTTTTCAAAATCTGTTGCCTGAATCTGTCTCAAATTCCCTCCCCCCCACTCTCCAAATCGTATGCTTATGGTCATGCAACTATGGAAAGAGGAAGAATTTGTGCTGTTGTTGTTGTGTTTTTTTTTTTAGGGGAGGGGGTTGTCAGTTGTATAGCTGAGAAATCAAAAAGAAGGAAAGAGCAGACACAGCATAACTCTGTAACTGTGTTTTGTGGGTTGTTAGTGGTAGAAAGCTTAGGAGCACGAATAAAAGGAATACAATCGATCAGTTAAAATGTTACACAGACCTCCTTGACATTTGGAAAGTGTTTTTGATTCCGGAACGAAAATTACAAACATTTGATAAGAAATTGATGTCAAAATGTCAAAATAAAATAAACGAAAAATTAAAATAACATATCATATCTTTTGGTCCTGAAATTAATGGAAAAAACAGGTCTAGTTTCAGCTCTACTCTTCCATTCTATTCTCTGTTCACTGTATAGTCACTAGTCTAGTAGCCACCAAACCAAAATTGGCCAGATTTTATTCCAAAGATCATCCCAAATTACCCCTCCTCTTCAGATTCAATACAAACACACACACGACCGTCTACCAGAGCAGAACAAAGAACCGTGCAGACATTGTGTCTCTGTGGGCTTAAAACTTAATTAAGGTACTTTCTCGCTGGTGTGGGTTTTTATTTTAATTTTTTTCGCGTGACTTAATCACATCTGTTTATTTACCAACGCCTGTCTTCAACGACCCCTTCCCTACATACCCTCCGCGATTCTTACTCTGGAACCGCTGTGAGTCATGAGCCTACACTGCTTGTTCAAATATTTCCCCAAGCCTAGATTCCTTTGGCAGAGTGACTAATTTCTGTTTCCAGACCATCGCAGCTTATCGTGGTGTAATCTGGCTTGAGCTCTCTGCCCTAGCTACCATCACCGAAACCACCCCTCCTCCCCCTCTAGTTCCCGGCGTGCTTGTAAACTGCAGATGATTCTAGCAGCGGTGACACTTCGCCCGTCCCCCCCTCATCCTCCTTCCCCATCCATTTCTAAAACCAGTTTCAGGTTACACCCACACCAATAGGACACCCCTGCCCAGATCCAAACCGGATACGAGAAACCCCTATTGTTGTGGAAACTTGAGAGACGTAAAATACGCCCCTCTCCCCCATCCACCCTCCCCTCACCCTGTCGAGCACCTGACAGGGGAAACAGTGTTAGTCGCAGAGCCAATACGCCACACGGCGGGGCGGCGTATCATTTTTCGCAGTGTTCCACGGACTAATTGAAGCGCACCATTGGAGTGGCTATTGTTCCGTCGTCAAGACGTGGCCAAAATGGGTAACCGGATCAGACCGGACAAACAAGACCCGTAACCTACACTGTTTTCAATTAACACAAGGTGACAGTAATCCGGAGAATGTCTTCAATGAGCGTATTGTACTCAATGTGACTCCCGGGATATTCAAGAGGTAATAAAAAAAAAAAAAGGAAGACTCAAAGGAATTGGACTTATTTTCCCCTCGTTTTATTTGAAGGCATTTTACTGTGAGCGTACAACAAAAAAAGGCGCACTATTCTTAGACAGACAATACGAGGGACGCAGGTAATATTTGTTGTCCGTCGGCTGGGCTCTGACCTTCTTGTAACTGCCACGGGATCTCCAAATGAAATTAAATGTTGGCAAACACGGCCGACACTGTGAGTTTAGGGCCGTGTTCGATTGTTAATGAGAATATGAAGATGGCCGTTTGGAGAGTCAGCGATTGTACGCTGGAGGGATCACCGAGTATTGAATGACAACGGGGATGTGACTGCGTCGGTTTACGGTACGAGGAGGGGGAAAAAAAGAGGCAATTTGTAACGTAAATATCTTTCAATTGGGCGGTAAAATGGGTTGGCCAATATAGATTCGCGAAGCAATATCTTTTTCTACGTTGAATAATGCAGTTTGACCCTTTCATTACGAAACTGTTTCAAGAGTAGGCTAGTGGGAACCAGCTATTTGTGTACAAAGTAAGTAACATTGACTGGTATCAATGCCTATTCTTGTGTCGACTTTAGTCGCCAATGGTATTCCCAGTTTTTGGTAATATATAATTTTATTTTCCACAACATTTCCAGAAATCGATTTTGCAGTTTATAGCTAAACATCATTTGAAGATTTAGTTTGGTAGATTATGTTGTGCTGTTGAAGGATTTATAACCTCACTAATAACGCCAATTATACACAAGTTCATAGCGCAAAGTGTCCGCATTATTTTCATGGGGCCATGACCCAGACTCAATTTATGCCCTCCCACCATTTCAAAACCCTAACACCGCCCTCTCACGATACACACCCACTAATGGTGAGCTTAGCCAACTTGTATCAGCCCAAGATACAGGCCATTGTGGTGCGGTTTGAACCCCTTCCAACTGGGAGGATACAAAGGAAAGAAGCATTATCTTGCAACAAGAAACATTTAACGCTGATTTACTTACTCGCTATTCTAACATATCCTTTGCTGCTTACGTGATGCTCCGTCTCCACGTTCCAACCGACGCATTGGCACGAATACTCCTCGGACCCAAAATATTGCTCAACATCGGTTTTAGTAATAGCTGATGGGGTGAGGAAAAGGAGAAATGAGTGAACAGGAAGATATCAGGGATGTATTAAAAAGAATATTAAAAAAAACAACAACGATAAATTGTTTTTTATTTCTTTAAAAAAAAATTACAATGCAACAATGACAGCAATCTCGTAGGGCAACTTCTGTATCCCAATTGGGCAAATACGAGAGATATTTGCCTAAACGTTTTCGGGGGGGTTGGGAGAGGAATGGAAGGAGGGGATGTGGGAGAGACACATAGTTGTCTAGAGTGCAAGCCTAGAGTTTGAAGCCTACACAGCGATTACTGCATCGTGTTATTAGGCAAGAACACAGACGTTACAAATGGACACTGGCAAATTTTTAGGGACAACAACATGCCAGAGGTCAACTAGCATCCCATCCAGGGGGACTGGTGCTTCTAGGGCAAGACACTTTACCCCTAAGTGCATCTCTGCTGGGTCCCACATGGTCTTGCATATTGTTAGGGAAGGTACCAGTTAGGTATAAATCCTGGAATGAATTAGCATCTTACCCAGGGAGAGTAATACTCTTAGGGGGGTTTCAAGCCATGGAAACTGGAGTTAATTGCTGGCCTGAGTCTAAGTCTGAGGCTCGGGATAGACTCAGACTTAGATACCTATGGCTGCAAACCATCTCATTTGACAAAGGATTTTGGTGTGTGGCCTATACTAACATTAGATATTAGAAGAGAGGTTCTGGGTAATTCTGATGATTTATTGGGAAGATAAATGTGAAATCGGTACATTGTCTTTGAAACTACTCACATATGCTGATATCCATGAGCTGTTCTTCACTGTCATCGAAGGTCTCGTGGTGCTCCAGCCGTTCGGCGTCCATCCACTCCCCATTGCATTTGAAGTAGAGGTTCGTGACGGGCTTGGCCGAGCAGGACAGCGTGACCGGGCGGTTCTTGATGATGTAGGCATCTTGGGGTTCCTTGTAGAAAGTTGGAAGTATGACTGTGGGTGATTCCGTTGTCGGTAAACCACCTGAAGGTGAAGAATAATAAAGGAAGGAAAAAACATGTTTAGCGAAAGCGTGCACGACAACAGGATCACTTTGGATAGGAAACTAGGATTAGCTTACAAAATTATGCACGCTTTAAACAGACAATTTGCTATGAGGTACAGTGGCCCTTTAAGCCCTTTTCGCATTGGTTTATTATGGTCAAATTAACTGAGGTATGAGAAATGCGTGACTTCCAACCGGTTGTTCCAACTTGGACTGCACATGCACACTTTTGCTGTACTTTCATAGCACAGCGCCCTCATTTCATTAGCTTGGTTAGTAAATAACTTGTTACGAAATCCTATTCTAATCAAAATGAGGAAAGCGGTCAATATGCACTGCAGGGATGGTACCCATTGTCTAGATAAGACTATACCCATCATCTCGAGGTCAGACACTAAGACCGATGCAAAGATAAAACCTTTGCCAAATGGTATATCCTACAGTTTGATTCAGTCTGTTGCTGCGAGATTTACACATCATGAGAAATAAACATATTTACTTTTTTATTACCTACAAATTATTTGCCTATGGTTGAAAGTGATGACAAATTACTAACAAATAAAAAAAGACCATCCTTTAAAAAAAAAAAAAAAAAAAAAAAAGGGGGGGAAAAAAGAAAAGAAAAAAAAGACAAAACATAATCTAAATAGAAAACATCTTTTGTAGGTCAGAAAGCGCTTCCCGCAAGCACTAATAACAGCTCGGTCATTACTAGAATTGCCAAATAATTAGATCAAGTGGCAAAATCTGATCGGTCGTGTTTCCAACTGGACCCGAACTCCTAAACTCAATCACTCACCACAAACCCCTCGCTATTAATATCAAAACTTCCAACAAACACGATGAACTAGTATTTAAGAGCAAAATGATGAATCCACGATGTGCAGAGGTTCGGACGGCTAGACCAATCAACCGGGGAAGTGCTCCGGCAATTTAGAGGGAGGCCGACGGGCAGTTGTAATTTTCCCGACATCTGGTGTTCGCTTATAGCGCAATTTCATCGGCATAACTAGTAATTTGGGCCAGATGATATGTGGTGGAGCACATCACATCTGGCCCCACCTACTGGTGAACGTTCTAAATCTTTGGGGTTACTGGATGTTGGTGTTAACATGATTACTAACCGACATCACAGACATCACAGACATGACAACAAACTTTCAACCAATCAAGATGTCTCATGACACATTTGACCTTTTGACCTCAGAGCTAATGAAGATATAGCGCTGCTAAGCACACGTTTTGTGCTTACGGGTGTTTTGAGCCATAGGGTTTGTGCATGATAAAACGCCCGTAAGCACAAAACGTGTGCTTAGCAGCGCTATGAAATTGGCCCATGGTATTGGATGAGAATTACACACAGGCTGAGTCTTGCACCCAGTCCCCCAAGTGTGACCAGTTACTACGAAATGAGTTTCGCATGACGCTATTTCACAGTAACTACTGTACGTTAAAATTTAAGTCGTGTTGTGGTACAGTTTCTAAATATCAAGTTGAGTTCAAATATTGAAACTGCACTACTTTTTCACAAATACTGTATGTAGTATTGTAGTTGTTGCAAGTTATGTCTAAACATGAGCACGCATCGATTCAAGTTGTGTTGTAAATGAATTTGTTTGTGCTGCAGGTTTTCCTTAGGAATGAATGAAGAGAGTTGCTTTATGTTAGCTCATTGCCAGAATTCCTAATGCTCTTCATAAATTCCACTAAGACTAATCACATTGTCGTCGTTAAACCCATACTGTCACCTGCAACATGCATTATTGAAAAGCTATGGAAGTGCTGTGGCCTATAGCGGTCTAGTGCACAGTATTCTAAAGATAAATAACAGCTGCAGGACTGGGTTCACGTCCAGGCACTCGTGTCCTTATAGGCAAGACACTTTACCCCTAATTGCTTCTCTCCACCCATGGGTATCCCGGGAGAATAGAGGTGGTTTATATGTGTTTGACTAGTCAATAAACGCTGAATATCTGGCAGCCATTCGACTGTATACTCCCCAGGGAGCTATGAAAGTTATTAGAATGATATTAGCCCAATGATCAGGAGTAATAATAATAGTAATAATGCCAAGTTGAACTCGAATTGTGCTATATACGGTAAGTAACCGTATTAGCTATATTTCTACTGAAAAAAAGAAAAAAAAAGAAAAGAAAAGTAAAACGTTACTCTCCTATGACGACGTGAAAAGAGCCGTTCTTAAAACGACGCGAGATTGTTGTGATAAGAAACCATCTAGATAATCCCCCACTAGTCCAGCTGCGATTATCATGCCCCCTTCTCCCAGACAGCACATGTCGGGCAAAGTAAAAAAAATATCACCAGTGCAGTCTCAACCTCAAAAAGCCTCGACTTGGCCTTCGCAATACGATGTGCGTGTGTCCGTGGCAGATGTTTCCCTCGTCAGTACGTGCACAGACCATGCCTCTGTACTTGACCCACAAAAATCATGTCAAAATGCTCCAGGAAAACACGTGTGAACTGTGCGGAATTTGAGAGCAGGGGAACATGCTATAGTCGGTTGAACCATGACCATCCGAAATGTTTCAAAAATCGATCAGACGCTTATGAAATACACATACTTCGTATCCTTGGAGATGCTGCACATCATAAAAAGGTGTGCAGGAGGGCGGTTCCATCATTTTTCAAAGGGGACATGAGGTATACCAAGCAGCAATTACGGCGAAGGAAAGTTGCAGCACCTAATCTGAAGTTGTGTCTCTGCCCTGCAAAGGGCGGGGGGATCTAAGTAAAGTACCCCTGCCATCCCCCATCCCCTCCCCTCCCCTCTCCTTCCCTCTCCCATCCCCTCTCCTCTCCCATCCCCTCTCCTCTCTCATCCCCTCCCCTCTCCCCTCCCCTCTCCCCTCTCCTCTCCCATCCCCTCTCCCCTTCCCCTCCCCTCTCCCCTCTCCCATCCCCTCTTCCATCCCCTCTCCCTTCCCTTCCTTCTCCCTTCCCTTCCCTCTCCCTTCCCTTCCCTCTCCCATCCCCTCTCCCCTCCCCTCCCCTCCCCCTCCTCTCCCCAACTGCTTTGACAGGACTATGCAAACATCAACCCATATAGTCTAGGAACAGTGTTGTACATCTATTACCACTGATGAGACAGATTTGAAGACCTTGTGCCCTGGATTTTATTATTATTATTATTTCACTTGTGTCAGTGTACAGATGAGACATATAAAATGATTGCTTTGGCAGGATTGTGACCTTTTCAGATAAGTTGGAATAATTATTATCATTTACGGCAATTCTATAGATCTACGCATGTACCTAGAGTGTATTCAAGAATAAAATAAAATACGCTACTGCCGAGATTAAACCGCACAGAGTTTCAAAATTTTCAATTGGACTTAGGAGCCAGGGTATTGTGATATTGACGGAAAGCCCTCTCGCAAGATTTCCCTAACTTTTATCGTACAAGAAGTAATGTTCTAAACTCTGACAAAGCAAAAAAACTAAACAAAATTTGAATGTGATCGGAAGTGATTTAGACCCAAAAGTCAAGCGTAGGATGAAAAAGTGGACAAAGAAAAAAAAAAGGAAAAAAAAAAAAAGACCCAATCTTAACAAAAACAAGAGCTGTTGGCCCGGTGTCCGAAACAGCTAAAAAAAAAGGGTTAGAGGGGATTTCATTTTTTTTAGTTACACTGAACCTAGATGCACTGCCCTCAGTGGGGGAGATATACATTATCAGAATTTGACTAAGATGAGCACCCCCAACTTCCAGTAAGACATGTTGGCATTCCTGGGATATTTGTGTTCGGATTGCTCGACAACTGATGACAAATAGGTCTGGGGGGATCATGGAGTTTGAAATGGGAGACGGAGGATTACCAATTTATGATATGATGTATTTACGTGTTGACTCCAATTTCATTGACTAGAAGAAACTTAGAAAGTACAAAATATGGGTCTGGGTCGGGTCCTATATTAGGTTTACATACAGAATGCATAGTTTGCTGCCGTGCTTGCAAAAGTCACAATATCAGACGCTACAATTGTTCTGAGCATACTGCCAAGTGTTATTTGGGATATAGATACTGCAGTAGATTAAAACAGGCAGGGAGGCAGGCAGGCAGGCAGGCAGGCAGGCAGGCAGGCAGGCGGGCAGGCGGGCAGGCGGGCGGGCAGGCGGGCGGGCAGGCAAGCAGGCAGGCAGGCAGGCAGGCGGGCGGGCAGGCAAACAGGCAGGCGGGCGGGCAGGCAGCCAGCCAGCCAGCCAGCCAGCCAGCCAGCCAGCATACTATAAAAGCCAGTAAAATTTCAACATGATGAAAACGGACATGGATATCCTTCAACTTCACAACTTCAGCATGGATTTTAGCTGTAAGTGTATCTAGGCCTTAGTCCCAGGGGCCCCGTTTTAACTTTAGTGTCACTTTTCCTACAGATAGACCCATTGTTCTTAGCAGAACAGAATGTTTAAAAATAGTGTTTGGCAGGTTTCCCCCCTGCATGTACTTTTGTAGACTTTATTCAAGGCACAGAAGCACCCTTTGCACTTATTTTGCAAGCTCCTCTCAAAAACAGTTCCGGTTACATTACCACAATGGCCACGGCGTTTTCTTCTTAAAGGATAAAGATGGCTCGTTGAATGGGCGCAGTTTGGCCGAATCGAAAACAAAAGATGTCTTCCGTGTTGAATTGTAAAGCCATTCCAGACAGGCATATAGTTTCATGAGAACCTTCAGATGTATAAGAAGTATTAAATGAGCAGTGCCTCGGGCACTATTTTTGCAGCACATCACGAGGGTCTGTATTGCATGCTGAAACAGTTTTCGTTAGCAAACCACGAGGGTTGAACCGTGAGCAGATACAGTTTGGTGTAGTGCACCACAATGGTCTGTACCATGAGCAGATTTTGTTTGATTTAGCACACCACAAGGGTTTGTACCATGAGCAGACACAGTTTTATTTAGTACACCACAAGGGTTTGTACCATGAGCAGACACAGTTTGATTTAGCACACCACAAGGGTCTGTACCATGAGCAGACACAGTTTGGTTTTGTGCACCACAAGGGTCTGTACCAGGAGCAGATACAGTTTTATTTAGCACACCACATGGGTCTGTGCCATGAGCAGATTTAGTTTGATTGAACACACCACATGGGTCTGTGCCATGAACCAATACTCTACTGTGTAGCTCACACCAACAATTGAACTGAATTATAAACGACAAAAACAACTGGTTCGTAATAAATTACAGCACATCAGAGTAATCGCACTCCACCTGAAATAACTACAACTCCAATGCATGCAGCACCAGGTATTATGAAGCAATGCAATTTCGCTCTAAAAGATTGTATGCAAGCACACACACGCACACACATGCACAATATCACAAATTAATGTTAGACTGTGGGTGATGTTTGAGCAAGCACGGTTTAATTGTTTGCATTTTCGGGGAGCACAAGTTGGAGAGCCAATTGAGAATTGGAGAGCCCGCTAGGCTGTGAACGTGAACGGTGGTACAACGGCAATAATAGATGCTAGTAAAATGTCTCCATAAGACATGCAACTACAGATCATTACCCCCCCCCCCCCTTCCCCGCCTGCACCAAAACAAAGGAAAGAACAGGAAAAGCAAGACTTTACAAGACTTATTTTTATTATTCAATGGTACACTGCCTGAGAAACCCCCCCCCCCCCCCCCGCCAAATGGAGGGGAGGAGGGGAGAGCAGATATTGTGCTTTTCAGGATTTTAATGGCAGACAAACGGACAAAGAATTAACTTATCAACTGAACAATGTAGAGTCTGCACTCTTTTATGCATCAAATAACAGATTCAGAATTCATGGGAAATTAACACCTTCAGTATCATTGCTGAAGACAAGAATAAGCATGGATACCAGTTAATTGTGCTTCCATTGTACGCAAATAGCTGCTTCTCACTACCTTATTCTTCAAATAATTT
>JAVCKS010000384.1:2134-20726 GCA_032273685.1 Pteraster tesselatus | reverse complement strand
AATGCTCCCACATTAAAGCTCATTTATTGAGAAATATGCTCTGTAATTTTGGGATATGCATTATATCTCTGGAAATGTGTTCGTGCGTTTATATTATTGTTGAGTGTACTATGTAATTATTACGCATGATTCACGAGGCCGCTATTAATAAAAAACATTCTCATCTCCGAGGGCGTCCTCTGCCAAAATGTTTCCGACACCATTTTGAATTTAAAAAGCGCCCTCTGTTGTAGAAAATTGGTGTACGACCTTGCTATAATTATATCAGAACCGTCTTTGACAAAAAGACTGTTGATTTGGTAGCGGTTCGATGAGCCATTCATTATGTTTTATGGATGGGGTTTGGCGAAGTTTTAAGGATGGGGTTTGGCCAAGTTGTATGGATGGGGTTTGGTCAAGTTGTATGGATGGGGTTTGGCCAAGTTGTATGGATGGGGTTTGGCGAAGTCTTATGAATGGGGTTTGGCCAAGTTGTGGATGGGGTTTGGCGAAGTTTTATAGACGGGGTTTGGCCAAGTTGTATGGATGGGGTTTTGCAAAGTTTTATGGATGGGGTTTGGTGAAGTTTTATGAATGGTGTTTGGCCAAGCTGTATGGATCGGGTTTGGCCAAGTTTTATGAATGGGGTTTGGCCAAGTTGTATGGATGGGGTTTGGCCAAGTTGTATGGATGGGGTTTGGCGAAGTCTTATGAATGGGGTTTGGCCAAGTTGTGGATGGGGTTTGGCGAAGTTTTATAGACGGGGTTTGGCCAAGTTGTATGGATGGGGTTTTGCAAAGTTTTATGGATGGGGTTTGGTGAAGTTTTATGAATGGTGTTTGGCCAAGCTGTATGGATCGGGTTTGGCCAAGTTTTATGAATGGGGTTTGGCCAAGTTGTATGGATGGGGTTTGGCCAATTTGTATGGATGGGGTTTGGTGAAGTTTTATGGACGGGGTTTGGCCAAGTTGTGGATGGGGTTTGGTGAAGTTTTATGAATGGGGTTTGGCTAAGTTGTATGGATGGGGTTTGGACAAGTTGTATGGATGGGGTTTGGTGAAGTTTTATGAATGGGGTTTGGCCAAGTTGTATGGATGGGGTTTGGCGACATTTTATGGATGGGGTTTGGCCAAGTTGTATGGATGGGGTTTGGCCCATTTGTATGGATGGGGTTTGGTGAAGTTTTATGAACGGGGTTTGGCCAAGTTTTATCGATGGGGTTTTGCAAAGTTTTTATGGAGGGGTTTTGGCCAAGTTTTGTGGATGGGGTTTTGCGAAGTTTTATGGATGGGGTTTGGCGAAATGTTATGGATGGGGTTTGAAAAAGTTTTATGGATGTGGTTTAAACAAGTTTTATGGATGGGGTTTGGCGAAATGTTATGGATGGGGTTTGAAAAAGTTTTATTGATGGAGTTTGAAAAAGTTTTATGGATGGGGTTTGGCGAAGTTTTATGGATGGGGTTTGGCGAAGTTGAATGGATGAGGTTTGGCGAAATTTTATGGATGGGGTTTGGCGAAATTTTATGGATGGGGTTTTAAACAGTTTTATGGATGGGGTTTGGAAAAGTTTTATGTATGGGGTTTGGCAAAGTTTCATGGATGGGTTTTGGGGATGTTGTATGGATGGGGGTTTGGCGAAATTTTATGGATGGGGTTTGGCGAAGTTGAATGGATGGGGTTTGGAAAAGTTTTATGGATGGGGTTTGGCGAAGTTTAATGGATGGGGTTTGGGGATGTTGTATTGATGGGGTTTTGCGAAGTTTTATGGATGGGGTTTGGAAAAGTTTTATGGATGGGGTTTGGCGAAATGTTATGGATGGGGTTTGGACAAGGTTTATGGATGGGGTTTGGCGAAGTTTAATGGATGGAGTTTGGGGATGTTGTATGGATGGTGTTTGTCGAAGTTTTATGGATGGGGTTTGGAAAAGTTTTATGGATGGGGTTTGGCGAAGTTGAATGGATGGGGTTTGGCGAAATTTTATGGATGGGGTTTTAACAAGTTTTATGGATGGGGTTTGGCGAAGTTTTGGGGATGGGGTTTTGCGAAGTTGAATGGATGGGGTTTGGAAAAGTTTTATGGATGGGGTTTGGCAAAATTTTATGGATGGGGTTTGGCGAAATTTTTGGGATGGGGTTTTGCGAAGTTAAATGGATGGGATTTGGAAAAGTTTTATGGATGGGGTTTGGCGAAATTTTATGGATGGGGTTTGGCGAAATTATATGAATGGGGTTTGGAAAAGTTTTATGGATGGGGTTTGGCGAAGTTTAATGGATGGAGTTTGGGGATGTTGTATGGATGGTGTTTGGCGAAGTTTTATGGATGGGGTTTGGAAAAGTTTTATGGATGGGGTTTGGCGAAGTTGAATGGATGGGGTTTGGCGAAATTTTATGGATGGGGTTTTAACAAGTTTTATGGATGGGGTTTGGCGAAGTTTTGGGGATGGGGTTTTGCGAAGTTGAATGGATGGGGTTTGGAAAAGTTTTATGGATGGGGTTTGGCAAAATTTTATGGATGGGGTTTGGCGAAATTTTTGGGATGGGGTTTTGCGAAGTTAAATGGATGGGATTTGGAAAAGTTTTATGGATGGGGTTTGGCGAAATTTTATGGATGGGGTTTGGCGAAATTATATGAATGGGGTTTGGAAAAGTTTTATGGATGGGGTTTGGCGAAGTTTAATGGATGGAGTTTGGGGATGTTGTATGGATGGTGTTTGGCGAAGTTTTATGGATGGGGTTTGGGAAAGTTTTATGGATGGGGTTTGGCGAAGTTGAATGGATGGGGTTTGGCGAAATTTTATGGATGGGGTTTGGCGAAATTTTTTGGATGGGGTTTGAACAAGTTTTATGGATGGGGTTTGGCGAAATTTTATGGATGGGGTTTGGAAAAGTTTTATGGATGGGGTTAGGAGAAATTTCAAGGATGGGATTTGGACAAGTTTTATGGATGGGGTTTGGCGAAGTTTGATGGATGTGGTTTGGCGAAATTTTATGGATGGGGTTTGGCGAAGTTTTATGGATGGGGTTTGGCGAAGTTTTATGGATGGGGTATGGCGAAGTTTTATGGATGGGGTTGGGCGAAATTGGATGGATGGGGTTTGGGGAGATTTTATGGATGGGGTTTGGCGAAATGTTATGAATGAGGTTCTTAAAAGTTTTATGAATGAGCGGGGAAATTTGGGGGTTACGGTTATAGTGGTGGGAGAAATCTCCCACCGGAGCGATCATCAGTTCGACCAATCTCTTTAGGCAAAGACCGCCCTCTATCTCTCTAACAGCCTTTTGTGAAAGACTATAACATTTCCATAATAATTGATTGGATGGTGAAATTTGCACCTGTCACGTACCGTACCTGGTACATGTAACCCCAGATAGCTCCAAAGGTACCACGCGTGGACGTACGTACGTACGTACGTACGTGTGTGTACAAGCACAGCAAGAGCTACGTCACGAACAGCCACGGACACAACAAACGTTGTGTTCAGCTATAATTGTTCAGCCTGTTGTACTTGTACGTGGAGGAGAACTGCCAAATCTTCCTCGACCCACCGAGATTTTACAGAGAAACTGAGTGATCACGCCCGGCAGTTATCTTGCATTGCCATTGGATTTTTATTAAGGCATCCGACCATCCATTATCCGACATTAGACGGTGACATTCGGGTTGTCAAAAATTGATTATGATTGTTCCGGTGTTGGTTCTTCGTCGGTAGCTCAACACCCACCTTGACTTGTCTCCAGTGACACAACGAAACTACGTCGCCATGGCAGGTTTTTCCTCCCAGTTGGGGCTACTACTTTGGAAGAATCTTACATTGCGAAAGAGACAAAAAGTAAACAAGATTTATATTATTAATACATAAAACTTTATAATTTTGTTTAAATTTCAAGCCTTAACCAAAATTTTAACCTTTTGCATGGGTTAAATTTTCAACTGTGATACCTAATCTAATAATAGATTTTCCCTAGTGGAAAATAAATGAAGGGAAACCGGAGGTTAGCACCTCCATTCTTGCCCTTGTCCGTTTTCTTGTTAGGGGGGTACTGATCTTTGCATGCTTGCTTGAGAAGTAATAAATAACTATGAAAGTTGTCCATGATTGAGTGTGCCTTTGGAATTCAATTACTGCATTAATCATTTACCATTAAAAGCAATGTTACCAAGTCTAAAGTAATACATGTTTAAGAAAAAATATATATCTAAACTGGAAATTGGAAAGTGTTTTTTTTTTTAAATCAAATTTTGTTTTTTAGTTTACTTTCAGCCTCAGTTCCAACTAGTAAAAAACACAAATTACAACGTAATTAACAATAAAAATGCATTGAATCCAATTATTTCCATGTATTACTATACATGTTATTTTTATGGCTACCGTATATTTTCCTGAAAATTGAAAATTCGTTTTTTGTAAAAATTGTTTTTGGGGGAAAAAGATAAGACATTTTTATTATATTTCCAGGGGAAAACTTACTCGACTGAAATTGAATCCGGGATTCACCGAACCACCATGTTTTTTCTTAACATGCATTCACAAACATTAACGATCGTTGTAAAAAAAGCCGGCACTGTCTATTTAATATCAAACTTGTTGCAAATCCTTTGCCTTGTTTTCCAGATCCGCATGAGCGTGGAGCTCATTTGGCCTGTTATTATCATCATGATTCTCGCTCTGGTACGAAAAGACACCATGCCAACAAAGTTCCATGAATGTAAGTAGAAATGTCAACGCAAATTTTATTCTACATGTAACTTATGCCAAATAACAGACGGACGAATCTAAAGCATTATCAGAAAAAAATTGAAAAGAAAAATTCAATAAACAGTTGAAGTTGATACAGATTTTTAAATATCTATTTTAGTTGACCTTCCCAAAAGTAGACAGACGTGTCAAATGTAAAGTGCTTTGTACATTTATGGCTTTGAAAATCTATACACAATAAAATAACACAAAGTACTGAGAATCACAGAGTCATCATGTTTTACTCACCGTGCCACACTGTAGATACTGTATAGGAAATTGTGAATAAACGGGAGATAATTATTTTTTATTTGTCATATCTTCAAAACCATAATGTACAACGCTTACACCAGGAACACTTTACAATTTACTTATTGGCCCTGTAAAATCCTGGTTATCTGTACCTGTGTCCGTATAACCATGTTTTGACATCTGTAAAAATACTTACACTATAGTGCGAATTGGTCAAGGTTATTTGTGGGTGTGATCCTAGTTTGTTGGTTCAGTTGATGTTGTTGGAAATAACATAGGAATATCACCAGGAATATAGAAACTGAAAGTATGTTGCCAAATACGACAAAACATGCAATGGCAATGTACCATGATCGTCCCCCAAAGAGTTATTTTAGGTGAACTGGTTGGTTATGTTCTGTTCCATTTCAATCTATCAGCTATCTCCCAATGTTTGAGTTCAATATTACTCGTGGAAATATAATTTTTATTGGAAATCCCGAACGATTTCTGTCTAGGTATTAAGCGAAAAAAATATATACCCCCAGAGAGGTTTGTTGGCAATAATATCATCGATTTCGCCCGATTGTATTAAGCCTTATCATAATTGAAGAATATATGACTTGTATTAAAACTGAGACTCTAAAGAAATCTTAAATAATCGCTTCAACTTTGTCCGGATTTTAACAGAACAGGTAAAAAATATGACTAAAATGATCCGGTTATATACGTGTAAACCGATTCTCACTACTATTTGCCTTGTGAATATCCGACTGTCATACATTGTTGATTAGATTCAGGAGCCTTTAAGATTTCAAGAGTTTATTTACAAAACGGTGACAGACACCACTTAATAAATGTTTTCAGCTACCGATATATATTCGATTTGACATTTGTTTTTCCTCCATGCTTTCTGTTTTCTGCAAAACACTTAAAGAGTGTTTGAGGAAACACTCAACATTGGCATTTCTCGCTCTTTCTTGGGGGGTGGGGGGTGGGAAACAGCTTATATTTCAAGAACTCTGCTTATGTTTATTCCTGATGGTGTACATGTACCTTGTATTGTCGTTAATGCTCTCAAGTTGTGGTTTTTTGTTAATATTTGCACTGTACGTATTACTTTATATTATCAACTGCCGATCAACTCGCAATATAAAGAACTATTTAGGTTGTCTATTCATACTGATGCACAGGGCAAGTGAGGCAAACTGTCCCAACTTCATGGGATGGGGGGGGGGGGAGAAGATCCATCAAAATAAACGCTAGTACATGCATGGTATATTTACAGAACACGACACACACTCACGAACTGTCCTGGCATCGTGGAATGACCCATATATATACTGTAGTTCTGTTGTCACTGAATTCATAATTCACAACCTTGTTCTCGTTTCATGGCGACGTGTGTTATCGTTATCCTTGTATTTTGTTCATCTCTTGATTTCAATGTTCAGGCCACTTCCTAAGCAAGGCCATGCCCTCGGGGGGCCTGCTTCCCTTCATGCAGTCGTTTATCTGTGACTTCAGCAACAAGTGCCATGAAAACACAACCTACGGCGAGATCCAAGGCCAAGTGAACAACTTCCAAGACGCAGGGTAAATTATAGGAGAAATTAACCCCCCCGCGTCATCCAATCCACCACACCTTTCATGCAAGATGTGCTCATTTGATTTGAGACTCATTTCACTTTGAGAAATAATTTGAAAAGGTTGGATTGATAATATGGTAGATTTTCCCTTTGTTTAACATTAGCGCTCACGGACAAAAATCCAACCGTGCATACAGATACGTATTTTCTTGTCACTTGAATTATCGGTGCCAGCCAACTTCGTAAGTACGTACCTTGTCACTATATGCGCTCTACGATCAGGAATTACGAGCATATAAAAATGTACATTCATCTGAAAATCATACAGTCAATATGAATAATGTAAAACCAGAAGTCAAGGTCACCGAGGCAATGACCAGGAGAAATGAGGCAGATGAACCGTAGAAGCTTGACCATCACCCTTGCCCTTAAGTCTTCCTGCGACGGACGTTCGAAAGTGTCCGTATCGTGCCATAGATAGTTACAACCAAGCTGTGACCACTCTTATATAAACCTGACCAATGCAAGGAAAGTGATTCGGACGGGCTGAATAGCCTTTTACGCAAACCGAGACATTGTCTAAAATAACGTATCTGTGTGTGTGTGCTACCTTGTAGACTGACGCAGTTAGTGGCAGACTTATCGAAGATCCTTGCCAACGAGACCACTGTGAAGTCATTCCTGAAACTGATAGAATATTTTAACGAACTCAACGACCTGATCCCGGGTGTGAATGGGCTGGAAGGTAAATACAGAACTTGTGTTAATAATAATAATAATATTAATAATATTTATAGAGCGCCATATATCTCGTTAAAAATTAAAACAAAATCTTTAAAAAGAGAAATATTTAACCCTTAGCATGCTACATTACTAAATCCGGTTTTTGATTTGGACATTTTAAGACAAATTGTAAGAAAACACTGTTGTTTCTTGGTGAAATAATATGTCAAAGTTTACACCTAAGCTATGTCTAGTCAATCGTAGCTCAGTGGTCAACAGTTTCACAGTATTTCTTCTCAATTCTCTGACTGAAGTTGCCAATAGTATGCAATAGGGTTAAGCAAAGGCTTGACAAACAAGAAAAGTTTTTAAAGTTGATTTAAATTGTCCATGAGATGTTAAAAGACGTAATGCTCGAGGTAGGCTGTTCCATACAACAGGTGTAGCATGTGAGAATGTTCTTCCGGTATTGAAACTCGAGCAGGAACAATAGTTTAGGAAGTAGTCTTTGAAGTTTCCTGGATAGCTCTTGGAAAATGTCGGGTCCCAGTACCGGTAGATAACAAAAAAAAACAGTTCCTTGTCCTAGGTTTCCAGAAAATGAAAGTAAACTGGGGGAAAAAAAACAGTTTGCAGGGATTTACATCAAAGGAATCCAAAAATAATATAATGGAAAGGACACGTTTTGCTTCCTTTGTAGAGGCCACTTTTTGTGTTATCGCTAAAAAGAAATTAAAAACACAATTAATGACTAGTTCAGGACATTTTTGCGTTCGCATTTTTTCTTCAAACATTTACAATCTTCGTTTACAATCTGGTTCAACTCAGAATCAACTCCAAATACAACTACAACAAACCCCCACCAAGCAAATAGTCACCATTGCATAATCACAATATACTGCAGTTTTACGTTTGTGTGACGTAACATCTGAACCAATCATCATAACGTCCCCAAAACAAAATCACTTCCAGAATTCATCATTGCCCACTTCCTTTTATTACTCCAGCTCAATCTGACCAATAGTTTTGGGGTTATTTTGTTCACAAACAGACAAATAGATAGACAGACAGACGGACACACGGACACCCGGACACACGGACACAAGGGCAATTACATTACCTCCATCGAACTAACTGGAGCTAACTAAAATCTAAAGAAGTCTCCCCATTTACACAAAAAAACGATTACTTGATAGAGAAAGAGGTACTTGAGAGAGGTATTCGTGGGTGAAGTGCGTTACCTAAGAATATACCACAAACAGCCGTGACAGCAAACCTTGAGCCTTCAATCCCTAGATCGAGAGTCCAACCACAATACCTCTACTTTGTCTTACATTTGAACAATATTTTTTGCTGTACTTGTCGACGGCCCCACGAATTCTGTGTAATCACTTGTTCCCCAAATGAATATTATAGTTTTCCCCATCCGTCAAGCAAATTGCTTGCTCCGCTAAATACTAATTTTACATTTTGCTTGGCAGACCAGACAGACACTGAGTATTTAAAACGTTGGGTTTTCCCTGTTAAGTGGATGGAAATTGCTGGCATGCAATCAATGCTGCAAACAAACTTTATCCTGCCCTGTCAATGATTAAAAGATTTCTAGCCGAGGTTCAATCCAGTGTTCGAATAAAAGAAAAGATTAAAGCAAAGTTCGTGTTCAAGACCTTTCGGTAATCATTGACGCATTGTGTGAACAGGTTGCAATGATATTCGTCGTTGTCAAGTTTGTCTATGTTTTTATTGATATTTTTTTAAATGTTGATAAAGGTTATCGCTGTGGTGATAAATTTATCCTATGTATCACGACGGTAGACTAGTCAACAAAAGAGAACGCGATATATCCACTGCTTGTCTTCACCTGAGGGAGACTATACCTCTTGCTGGGTATGTTAATAGTTCGCGAAACATACCTCGAATTTCCCTGCAAAAAGTGACAAAATAAGAATAATATAATGTTTTTGCAAAATGTAAAACCGATCGTATAATATGGTATGTATGTGACATGTTCTGTCAAAACCTGGATAAGGTTTGGGGGAAAAATATGATTTTTGAATTCTGAATCTCAGCCTTAAAAGTCTTATTTTTTTATATTACGGGACTATAAACAATGGGGGCGATACCGGCTTTATTATTTTTTTTAAACTCTCTCTGTATTTTCTTGCTTCATTTCTGAACAGACCTCATTCAGAATTTGCGATGAAAATCCAATTTTTGCTAATAATATTGCAATGATTGCAATAAACTTGACTGGTCTACCCAAAATAACTCACTAGGGTCGATTACAGTGCATTGCACGTTTTGACTTTGTTCCGGTTTGCGTAGAACTACAGGTCATATAGTATACAGCAATTGGATGAGCTTTCTGCATCGATTTTTGGACCAAAAAAATGAATTGCGTCAATCATGGTCTGCGATCGCACAGGTCTAACCAGAAATCCCAATGCATTGTTTACAAACTCTGCAATGGTGCAGATTATCCAAAACTCTTCCATCTCTGGGCTCACTCGAGTTGATATAAAAATTTGGCATAATATATGTTTACCCCCCTTGATAACAGTATTTGTACAAATGGTACGTGTTGGTACACCGTCATGTACAATGTTCATGTACGCAATGTATCACACAGGTGCCACTCACTGTGTACACATTGACTCAATAGCACGCAATCACACTCTACTTGCGCATGCACATGAAGGGTAAAATAATAGCCAGATAACCTTTTAAAATACTCCCTAAAAATCTATTTTTAAATGTGAGCCCAAAATTTTGGGCGATTTATTTAATAATTTTAACCAAGCTTTGCGCTTTTTACAAATATTAAAGTTTTACTTTTTTTGGAGTCAACATCAAAATAAAATATCATCCACTAAATATAACAGTTTAAGGCATAAAATAATCGTGCATTTTGCATTCTGACTCTCAAGCATTTCAAGTATTTATAAAAGCCAAGATATTGTCTTTAAACATGCATAGAGATAATGAATGTTTATGAGTGCAATAGTACAAGTATTTTCCCGGGGTGAAAAATTGGAAACAAAGCGAAGTTGAGTTGAATGAAACCTTCAGTCTTCCAGGAAAATATTCATTCGTGTTTTTATTTAACTCTGAAGTAGATCTTTGTAATTTGATGCTACTCTTAAAGGAAATAACGGAAATTATTCTACCAATAAGCATAACATAGACCAGTTTAAATTTAGCAATCAAAATGAAAGCAATTTGACGTAACAGTGCAATTTAGTTGAAATACTCGGACAAAAATAGTAGAATGTTGAAAACAATGTCACAGTTCATTCTCTGTAAATTGTAAGTTTGAAACTGTGAGACACAAGAGTGTCTAGAGGATGTCTCGCCTTTTCAAACATTCTGTGAATCATAAACCCGTTGGACAAAATGAAACCCTTTTACGCACGACAGGACTTTGGAGTCCAGCCCCTATAATGCACTGGGCAACATAAAATGATCCAATTCGGTCAATTCAGTGAGCAAGTTCATTGCTAATTATGTCCCTTAAATTATCATCAAAGTTGCTCATTAGTCACCATTAATGTTCTAGATATAAATTACATTCGATGTCTGAAAACTATCTTAGGCTTAAAAGTGTTCAAGTAGGTAATATTCCGTGTTATTTATTTTCCCGAACTTATCAATTCACCAAAACATGTACATGTAGACATATAGCCTACGTCTTTGTGAAGACGGTTTAGCATAATTCAAATTGTAATAAAAACCTTCCTTGGTGTATATTTTTGGCCTACTTCTCAAGGTTTTTAGACCAATGTTTTGTTTTGTTTTTTGTTTTCTCCCCCTGTGTCATAGAAATTATGTCAATATTAACAAACTTATCGCAGGAACACATGCAAGCAGTCTTACTGTGTTATGATAATGAGTTGAGAGCTGTACACAACCTGTACATGTGTATTTATTCTGAAGTAATTTTAAAATTTTCTAAGGCCGAGGCAGTAAAGTCCATTTTCTCATCTCAGAGGGCGTTTAGAACAAAACTAAGCTAGGATTGTGCGTTTAGGACAAAACTAAGCTAGGATTGTCTGTTTGTTGTGACAATTTTTTTTTTTTAGCTTAATACATATATTTATTACCGAATATGGGTTTAATATGGAATTAACTGGTCTATAATCATGCCTCCCCCTCCCCCCAAACAAACCCCTAAACAAATCATATCTCTACCCAGACCAAAGTCCCAGAACATATACCAATAAAAGGCTCTGTTTCTATTCAATTCATAAATACCAATAAAAATGTCTTCTTTACCCTTGTTTCCGGAAGGTTAAAAGACCTTTTACTAGTTCAAAGCCAGTATTTCTCCGTATTCTAAAAGTAGCGCTGCTGTAACTATGACTAGCTCCCTATTCACAAAGCCTTGACAATGGTATTGTGTGTGCCTGCATAATAATGTGCTTGCGCTATTGTAAAGCTGACAGTGGTCGCAGGTCTGGGAAAATCAATCATGTCAACTACACCCACCTTTGTATATTTTTTTAGGTACTTCCTTCAAAAGCTATAATCGAAAACAGATTTCAAAGCAGTAAAGTAGCACTCTTACGGGCCAATCAACATTTTGCAGTTTCAAGCTTATATTTCCTCTATAAAAGAAAACATTTCTTCTATTAAGCTTACATCCGGGAAGGACTAACTGGCCGCCATTGGCTTCGTGTAATCAAAGAGGGGACTTTGGAATATAAATGCGACAAAACAAACCTAGTCTCTATGCCACTATAATATTGCCTTATTTGCACGCGTGATTGTCCTTGCTCCAAATTGAATATAAAAAAAACCAAGGGTGACCTGCTGAGGAAAAGTACAGGGTAATGACATGGATGGAGTTCATAATAAAGCCTTTGCAGCATTATCAAATACGACTCACTGAGGTTCTATACATGTACGTGTATGCCTATAGCGCCCTCCTGCTGTGATTTTGATTTAGCCAACCAGTTCAATATGGATATCAGATTACATGCTGTAGTCAACTATAAATTGGCAAATTTAAAAAAAAACCTAATTGTTTGTGAACAGTTCATTATAGATCAATTGTGACCTGTCACCACAAAACCAATATAAAGTTACTGGTAATATATGTCTACCATTGATGGTACACATGTATTTATAAATTCAGTAGAAATTTACCTTTTCTAATGATATGTGACATTTTTTGTACATTTCCACAGAAGTAGCTTTTCCGATTATATTAAGATAATATAACTTTAAGAAATTCTATAAAATAATGCATCAATTAAAAAAATCTATTATACCCCCTTCTAATTTGGACTTTCATTAGCTTTGTGTGACCTTATCGTAGTTTTGCGGTGACAGTTCACAATTCAAAAAACCCAAAGAAAACATTGCACGCCCAAAATATTGGCTGGTGATTTCTGCTCTAAATTTGTTGCTTTGTCAATTCAACAGAGTCTACGTCCATCAGTAATTACCTAACCGACCCGGCGAAAGCTTCCCGAGCGCTACAAGACAATGTTGATCTGTCGCCCCAAGCAGCCGAGAAAATTCTCAACACGGGTGTAGACTCAGGAGAGGTAATGTTAAAGGGGTTTTTTAACTCTGGCCTGAGTCTCGATCCTTGTGGCTTTGACCGAGCTTAACTCTGGTTTCCGTAGCATGAAAGTACTTTCCTACCCTTTGGGCTGTCACGATTCATATTTGCCAGTGGTTAGAGAGAGGCAATTGAGGGTAAAGTCCCTTGCCCAAGAACCACTACTTCCCCCCCCTGTTGCGTACTTAGGTAGAGGAATACACTTTATTTATTGATTGATTTATTTATTTATTCACCACATCCAACAGCGGAGTAACCGCCAATTACAGGAATGGGATCCTTTGATGACTATTATTACTATTTATACATCCAATAGCACCATTGGGGTGCAGACTGCCAGAAATACCGGGGCACGCCCCTTCTCTTTCACGATAAGTATTCTGGTTCCTATCGGCATGCTAGGTTCCTTAACAGTCTTCCTGTTACCATTCATACACCTGATTTATAACTTATAAAAATATAGAACATCTATTCTTCATTGTGCCAGTAAAGTTCATTCAGCCTGTCCCAATTCAGACAAAGAGTTTGGGTACCCCTTTCACAAAGTGGTGAGATTATCGTTTTATTCCGAAGATTGTGAATGTTTTTTGTGTTCTTTTCTATTCTTCGGGAAATAATACAGTCATACTGTACAATGGACACTTTCGCTTTATCGGCTGTAGACATTATAGTGTTTTGTTTGTTTAGTTTTTTTCATTTCTGGTTTTCAATTACACAATGTATATTTTAGTTTTTTTAGCTAAAATATTTCTCAGAAAGCAAGATGACATAATTTTTCTAACTGTTTCCATGTTAGTGGTTACAGAATTTTCCTTCTCTTCAGAAAAACAAATTGACACCTGAGGGAGGGGGGGGTGGGGTCTGTTGTATGTTTGCTGCATAGGACACAATGGCTGTAGTTATTTTTTTTATTGAAAACCACTCGGATTTGAAGCCGGGTTCTACTGCCCTACGGACACCGCCATGCCATAGATTGAAGCAATCTATGAAAACATGTAGTCTTTTTTTTTCTTAATTTTCAACATCAGGCAACAAAAGTTTGCTATTCCCCACATAAGAAAATGATTTGAACAACCAAATGGGGGAAATATAACACGTCTTTCGACAAAAAATACCATAAGGAAAATGTTACTAAGGAAAAATTTGACGAATGGAAAAGGTTATTAAAACAGACATGTTAACACAGGCTGCCTGTCCTATAAAATGTACCGACTATAAAACACTAGTTTGTGAAATATATATTTTGTAGGAAAAATATTCTATTCCACCAGTTGAGAGTACTGCACTGTTTAAACTCAATCAAGTCTGATAGACAAATTAGGTTATTGGTTTTGGAAGACCAAATCAAATTTCAAAGCTTGAATTATTGTCTGTTTGATGTAACGTTTTTAACAGAAGTGTTCATAATTTGGGATCTATAGGTCTCGAGAAAAAAATTTAAAGAGTTCTAGATAAAGCTCATCTTCAGCTGTAATTTCTTACAAAAACATTCTCGGGTCTATCTGATATTTTCAGTATGTGAAGGGTTTTCTCAGATCGCATCACAAATATCTTGGGAAAATGTATAGAATCTATCTGAAAGATAACGGTAATATCTGTTTTATTTCTCATTGGTAGCCTCTGCCGGATTTTCCACAGTTTAAAGAGAAACAATCCCCAAAGCTTTGACATTTTTGTTTTTCTTCAGATCCTGACCGTCTTGAACCCAGACACCCTGAAGAGCTTACAGTGCGACACCAATGAGAGCCCGACTATCGTCAGTGCCGAACTGTGCGGCCTGAACAAGAAGGAATATGCACAGATCTCAAGCATACTGGTCGGTCAGCTTGACTCTAACAAATTGAACAGCGTGGTGAGAAATGTGAGTATAATGAGATTAATGCCGCCATGAATGCCGCCATGAATTCCGGGAACAAACAAAACATCTCCCACTGTAAAGCTATTATAAATAGTTACAAAAAAAACCATTTTTTATTTGTTTCTTTTTTTCTAGTTGTCCAGTCAGGTTGGTGGAACACAATGGACCCCTGGTGAGTCATTCTATTATGCCTGTAGCAGGCTTTTAATCAGATTGTATTTTGCGGAGAATTGCTTTTGAAATGATTTTATTTTTCGTATTTCATTTCCTCCTCTCAGGAATACCACCTGCATTTAACGATCTACTGACCAATAGCACGTTACTAGTAGAGTACCTGGTGAACGACATCGGGCTAACGCCCCAGGAAGCTCAACTACTAGTCGATTCCATGAATAACCCTGACACAGTAAGCATTTACGTGTAGACCTTATTCACAATAAAAAACATCAAACCAACAATTTCAAAAAAAAAAAAAAAAAAAAAACACCTACCACAAAATAAAAATACAAATGCAAAATTAAAAACAAAACAAAAAAAACATGCATGCTCACACCGCAAGCACCCACGCTCATACCCACACTCGCACCCATGCCCCTATCTGCGCCCATGCCCCACGTCCGTGCTCACACCCACTCGAGAGAAAACATACTTGCTCTTCCATGAAAACTCGATATTGAATATCTCGGTGCTCCAGACAATATTTCCCTCTTCCTATAACTTCTCCCTACATGTAATCTCTTACAGGTTCTGCTCTTTCTGTCGGGGAGCGATATGAGATCCGTCGTCTGTAACACCACCAAGCTAGCGGACTACATTGATGCCACAGACCCAGCTGACCTTGAGGATCTGAGCGAGACTCTGTGCAATATGTCCGACAGCGAACTAGATCAATTGTCGGAGGTCATCTATAATCTGACCGATTTGGAGGCATTGCAGAATGCTGTGAGTTCGGTCCTCAGTTCAGTCCATTCCCCCGGTCAAAAGTTTGTGTGATGTTGATATTTTGTGATAACTGTCAAAGTTGTTTGTATACAATGTCGGTTTGGTTTCTGCGATACAAACCGAATCTTCTTGAAAAACGATGAGAAAAGCATGGCTTCTTCAAAACCTATAAAAAAATTATTAAACAAAAATCATTAAAAAAAATTGATAATTTGGTAGGTCTGCCCCTACTTTAGCTTCCGAAACAAATCCATTCACGGACAAAAGTCATTTTCACAAGAGAAATTGGATGGATTTATTTGTGCGGTGCGTCCGCTTAAAGCCCACCAATCGATCAGTTAAATGTTTACAATCATCTCTCAATTTAAATCTGGTCCCGAAATTAAACAGTGTGTTTTTAAATAAAGTACAGCAGAAACGCCAGCACCAACGAATGGTCCCCCCGTTGTTCCCCTTCGCAGATAAACAAGACAGAATTGTGGAAGCATTATGAGGAAATCCTTAGAGATATGCGGATCATTGCTGACCAGGTAAGTGCCAATGCAGAAAGTTCGTAGTGCATATTGCCGAGGTACCCATCTCCTTGGCACCAGGGTAGGCCACTGCGCAGTGTTTAGTCAGGGGTCAGCTCTGCTAAACAGTCCTAAGTACTCATCTAAGTAAATTTTTCGATAAAAAAAAAAGAAAAAAAAAGAAAAGATTTTTGTTAAAACATTTCCCCCGGAAAGATACAAAATCTGGATAGTGTCGATGATCTCATTAACGACCTCAAAGCGATCGTAAACAACAACGACACCGGCCAGCTGTTATGCGGTAGCGTGGGAGGCCTCCTGGGTTCCGCCAACGTCAGCCTGGATGGGAGTGGCCAGAAGGGGGCCTTCTCATCGTTGAAATCCCGGCCACCGCCTCCCACTAAACGGCGACCCAAGGAGGATGAGGAGAATGAGGATGAGGAGAATGCCGATGACATCACGGTCGAGGCCTACGACGATAGTTCAAACAATACAGATGGTATGTGGACATGTTTGTTTGCTCGTTCGATCCTGGGATTGATCAACCATTTGTTCGTTTTGTTTGTTTGTTTTGTTTGTTTGTTTGTGTATGTTTGTTTGTTTGTTTGTTTTTTAGTGTGTTGATGGGTTTGTTGGTGTGTTTGTTTTTTGTTTGTTTTTGTTTGTTTGCGTGTTGGGGTGTTTGTTTGTTTTAATTTGTCCATTTGTCCATTTGTTCGTTCTTTTGTTCATTAATTTGTTTTTCATCCACCCCCTACGCACCCTCTCCCCAACCTATCAGGTGTCAGGGAGGATTGCGAGTGGCTGCAGAACGTGAAAAACTCCGACTACGGCGACTTCATATGGAAGAGTTTGAAGCCGATGGTACAAGGCTATATTCTGTTTACACCGAACACGGTAGCCACAAGAAAAATCATGAATGAGGTAAACAAGATATTGGGGAGAGCAGACCGTTCATACGTTCACAACACTGTACCGCAAGGCATGATACAAAATCACATCCCCCCTCCCCCCAAGGAGAGTTTATCAAAATCAGTTCAATCAAAATGATAATTCCAAGTGGGGGATATCGTTTCATTGGTCTACTGTTTGTTCTAACGCACGAGTTTTAATCAGTTGGCCAAAGATTTTCTGCATTTTGTGGCTGTCCCTATGAGCACACAATCTTTGTACCACTGATGTAACCACCAATAATTCATTTCCGACAAGAAAATACTATATTCATATCCGTCAATTTTGTTTTCTTGTGCCCTATAGTTTAAGCGTTTTCTAAACAGGGTGAAACCTTTCTAATTGTCAGTTCAATATTTAAAATGAAATCTGTGTCACAGTTGACAGTACATCTATTTATGGCTGAATACTTAAAATATTAATAACAGTCAGCCAAAATGGAAGTACCAAGCATTTCTTAAAAACACAAAAAACATTCCGACATGGGAAATTGTTAAAACATCGGGGTGGGTTTCCAATAGTACATGTTTATTCACCTAAAAACTAACACCATGTTAACATAATGCGATGTTTGTCAGCTATAAAATGGGAAAAAATCTCTGATTTCCAATTTTGCAGCAATAGTTCTAATAATGTTGTAGTACTTTCCAAACAATTTTCTGGTAAAAAAACCTTTTCTGTTTGTCCTTACTTTACTAGGCGGTTCAACCCCTGTCGTCCATCGTGCTGCTGCAGGACCTGGCCTACAAGTGGCTAAATATATCACCCACCATTCACAAATTCCTGGAGAATAGCACCATTCCCGGTCTGTATGAAGTAAGCAAACCGTTCACACTAATGTGCTCTGTCACTATAGCGCCCTCTACAACCAGTTGAACATGTGATGTCAGCGTATACATTGCCTAGTATGCTAGTCTTCAACGTCCCACAATGTTATTTTTTCTATAATCAAAATGTAATCCAATTTTACTACTGTCATGTGATAAACTCCTGGGGGCGTGGCTCATATGTGGGCGTGGCTCGTACTTGGGCGTGGCTTGTAACTTGGTTTGGCTTGTAACTGGGCATGGCTCATAACTGGGCGTGGCTCATAACTGGGCGTGGCTCATAACTGGGCGTGGCTCATAACTGGGCATGGCACGTTACTTGGTGTGGCTCATAACTGGGTGTGGCTCATAACTGGTTGTGGCTCATATGAAGGCGTAGCTTATACGTTGGTGTGTCTTATATGCGGGTGTGGCTCATCCGAATCTTTCTTTATCTGATTTGAGTTATGGTACTTTGTGGAAGTGAATTCCAATTATTATTATTCTCTCTTGTGTCTATATTTGTCGTATTTGTCGTATATAGAATTTAGCCGAGCAACCGAATTTTGCGGAGCAGATGACGGGCCTCCTCAACAGCACTGACAGTACCGACGACCAGCTTGCCCTGATAAGGACCGTCCTGGCAGGCAGCCAGTTGCCCTTCAATGGAAGCGACTCCAGCAACGCCACGTCAAAGTG
>JAVCKS010000373.1:0-20727 GCA_032273685.1 Pteraster tesselatus | reverse complement strand
CCATGGCAATAGTGGTCGATCAAACACCACAGCTGCATGGTAGGTAGGTAGGCATCTACTTAGCCATGACAATAGTGCCCATTCAAACACCACAGCTGCAATAGTGGCTTACCTACAGTGCTGGCCGACGGCTTCTACAATAACAGCGTCCAGCATCCTGGTCTTCCCAATACCAGCCTGACCATTGTAGACGATCACTCGCCGATGCTGACCCTGTGACTGGGGTTCGCTGATACACCGCAGTTCATTCCTAAATACCTCCATCTGATTCTCTCGCCCTATAATCAACATTGGACAATTATCAAACTCTTTCATCAAACTGGTTATCATTCATCTTGACTTCAAAACAAGAATTTGTTTTCCCGAACAGTGTGTGGCAGGTAATGCATATTGGCCTTAGGTTTTGGGGTTGTTGTACATTATATGGTACTAGAAAATGTACTAACCACCTACGGCGGGAATCGCTGAATGTTATTCGGTCCTGCCTGTTATATCTTGCCAGTGAGCAATCGATGCACATGCCCTCAATTCCCTTCCGTTTGACCGTGTACACATGCCTTTGCGTATCTGCTAATTGCATGCATGCATCGGTTCCTGTTCTACTTCCACGCACGTTGCACAGTTTCTATTGCATTTCAGCCCCAAATTCACCCCAAACTTTCCTTGGTTTTTTTCTTTCTAGAAATTGGTCCAAAACTACCACTGCCTGCCACCGTTCACCCCAGACAGTTTTAGCCCGATCAGAGGGAAACTTAAGGAGGAGTTGTGTTACTTACAAACAAACAAATTAAACAGAATTATAATTCAAATGCAAATTCTAATTGATGATGTAACATGTGTGTACACTGTACAACTTACCAAGTAGGGGATATTCAAACTCAGGGACTGTATTACCTATCACAACTTCTGATCTAAATCGATAAATAAAACAAAGACATTGTAGACAATAATAAGTTCAACAATGAGGGTCAGGTGGTGTGGTGGTAATTTCACTTGCAGTCATCACTGTAGGTATCCTGATGGTGTCAAGGTGTGAAATGGGTTTTCGGTCCCTACTTAATGCCTACTGTTTCCCCCCAATAACGGGGGCTTATCCAGATCACTTCTAAAACTGGCTAGTGACATACATGTAGATCCATGCAGCAAACTATAAACTTGTATTAAACTACTATTCTTATAGATGTGAATAAACAAAGTACAAAATTCTCTCATGTCATGATCGGCCGCGCCATTTTCTTTTTAGCGCACTTGGTTACCAATTACAGAAGAATTTAGGGAACCTCGATAGCTCGATGCTAGCCACGTTAGACTACTAGCACGAAACATAAGATGTTTGGTTCGCCTACGCGGCAAAAATAAAAACTTGATTCTTGTTTAATTCTCTTCAAAGATGCACTGTCCTAATTGAGACGGCTAATTTTCAATACCGAATTGTCTAAATAATGATTGCCACCAGCCAATACTAGATTTTGGCAGGATTTCTTTATGTCATATACTATTTTCAACTAGGGCAGACCCCAAAAATCATCAATCCAACACCAGACAGAGATTATAAATATTAGCCTCACTCTTCCCCTTCCACAAATTCATGTATAACTCCCGCATTGCGAACTCCTTTCATTTCCTTGTGTGGCAGATCACGAAACAGATATCTGGGTAGTTTGGAGTGGTGGTATGTCTCTGGGTCACATGACACCCTGCCCGGGTAGTGCATCATTAGGCGGGCTGCCATGTTGACCTTCCTCCCGATGACTGCAGTTGAAAAATAGGAGAAAAATGATGACGTTATAGTAAAACACTAGAACAACCCAGGAGGTGTATATTAGTTGAGCACGCACACAATATATGCCCATATGTGTATGTGTAGAAATTACGTATAAGTTTGACACCCAGCATACTTGTATACATACAGGTATGCGAAATATGCATATTAAGCTCACCTGCAAGTTTACAGATTAACAGACAGAAAAACACACACACGTCACATCCAATAGTCAGGCATTGCTTCACGGCTCAACAAACAACTTGCAACGAAGTCTTCAAATATCAACAGGCATCACAAAATGGATGGTGGGGGAATTGAGTCGTTTCATAATAGAGCATCAGCTAAGAGGACGAGTGGTGAAAATTTAGCTTCATCTTCCTTTACTGTGTCCTATCTAGGTAGACTACAAAATGGCCTATTTGCGACATTGTGTGAAAACTTTAAAATCAGGAATAAAATAACTCACCGGTGTACTCGTGCCTGTGCATGTGGCCAATGACACCACAAAATGTCGATCCAGTAGTAACACCAATGGACGATTGGCTGTTAGAAGAGAATTCCGAATATAAGAGGAGTAAAACAATGAACAGGTTTTCAAAACATTAATTGCATTGAAATAGATTCTGATTTATTGCACATGTTCCTGGCGACGAGACTAGATGCAACGGGAGCATAGTTCTCAAATTTGAGAAGGGATGCAAGGGGAAAATAAGAAACAATAGTACGGTTGCTACATTGACAATTGGGTCACTCCACCAGGTTGAGGCACAATAACAGTAACAACAACATTGATATAGTTTACCCACATGACATTAGGTGTAGCTCTGAGATGTTCCAGTAGCCGGTAGGAGCATTGTAGTGCACGTGCGCAGTCATCTTCGTGTTTATACCCAGGGAGACCAAATATGGCAAGGAAAGTACACCCCTGTAAGGTTTAAACCAGACAAGAAGTTATTTAATGTAGATTACAAAATTCTCACTTTGATGGCATACAAACATTACATTCCTGCCGATGTATTGCCGACAACTAGCTAGGCACCATTTGCCCAAACTGCAGCCCATATTGGTGGGGTAGAGTTTAATGGATTTTCAGAAATGACTAGAAAAACATTGCCACATTCGGACAATTAAACAGACAGGGTGACAGGCTCTCTTCATGCCAGAAGAGAGTCCTGTGCCATATCAGCCTGTCCCTTCTTAATGACCTGACCAACTTAAGATTGGGCGTTTAAGACGTCTACACTACAAAGCAGAAAGTCATTAATTGGATCACAGTGTAGCAGTGCATGAGTTGCCTTTAGATTCGGTCCAAGGTCACTACGTACATCAGTGTACTGGTATACAGTATACTCTACAGTGACATACACTGTACAAGTAACATATACATCGGTTTAATATAGAAGACCAAACAGGAGACCATACGGAAATATGAGTTGCCCTTGTTGATGTGCAATCATGCGTGCATCACAGTGTGCAATACTGAGTGTAAAAGGTGGTTTGCTAGGGACTTCAAAACTGTCTGATTGGAAATGCCGAGATCAAGAAAAGAGTTATTGCTGCCCGCAAGCGAGCATTTCCAAGCAGTTGGGAGAACAGTGCGCCAGATTATCTAGAAATGGAGAACCTTGAAAACAACAGCCTGTTTGCCTAAAAGTGGCTGCCCCAGAATGAACTGGTTTCAAAAAATCCCAGAGTCACCTCTAGGGAACTCCAAATGAACCTGGTACAGGCTAGTATACATGTTCACGACAACTCCTTGAAACTATATAACTGGTTAATGAGGATGTACTAAACTGTTATGAATCATAAAAAGATACTGGAACTGTCTGGAATATGTACACTAACATACATTTATATGAAAGGTCAGGCCATGTACTCAGCCAAGGGTAATTATACTGCCTATATTCACAATGAACTAACCTTATCAAACATGAACACCTTGTTTAGACATCCTGCACAAGGTAAAACAAAGTTTATAGCAGTGTCAAATTTCAAATCAGCCAACATACATGTAACGTCAGGTATATGTATGGTTCCATTATACAATGGTAACAAGTTGGTTAGTCTAGCTATTCTTGAGGTAATCCATTGAGCATCTTATTTTCCATGAGGCGAAGCCGAGGAAAAATACGACAGTCGAGGAATATTACCGGGAGAGAATAGTTTCACTAACCAATGACTGAAAGCAGTGAATATAACCCCCTCTACACCAAACAATCTAGCTCACTATTGGTAAGCAGTTATAACAGTGGTTCATTTGGGTCGCAATTTTCTTCCGATATTGTCAGTGTCTCAAATCGCTGCAGTGTGGAATGGTGGAGAAAGCTGTTTACTAATTACCGTATTTGGTACCGTGCAGCTGTTAGTTGCGCAATGGATATAATTATTTTGGTTGCTATGGGTTACTCTTTCTTCTTAGTAATGCAAAAAAAGTTAAACCAACATAAATCAAGAGAGGTGCTCTCTTCCAATAACAAGAATCTATGTGTGTGGTGTTATCATTTATAAAAACGGCAATGTTTTTTTATACAAAATATTATTTTTGTATGTTCATTTTGGACAAACTGTAGATTTGAAGTTATGAAAAACGTTGATGCATGAACAGCCTGTACAAATCACTTCCCTGATCACTTCACAATACAAAATGACTTACATAATTTTAGAATATACACAAATAAGCGTGCAAGGGAAGTAAAATGATGTCAAGATTAGAATGCATTTTTAAGAGTATTTAATGGTATTCATAACTGTCTCTGGTGGGCTATTCCAGTCTTTAGAAGAGCAAACAACAAATGACTATTTGAAAGAGTCTGTTCTAGCAAATGCTATCTGTAATTTTAGATTCTGACCTAGACGTCCCACTCTACCCAACGGAATTAACATTGATTTGGGTATAGCTCATTATAAGCCAGACATAATATCTTCCATCCAATTTGAGCGAAGATAAATTCATCATTGAGGAATCTTGCATAACGTTTTTAAATATGTTCCACAAAGTTTCGTGACTGATATTTTATATTTTATATTTGTGTTTTTTATATTCATCCTAAAAACAGTTTAAATGCTGTCTACCTCCGGTAAGGCCCTACTCCAGCCGTACATACCTTGATACTCCTTCATGTTGTCGTATACCACATTGAAGGCCGTGTGCAGATTCATCTTCTCAGTCTTGTGGTCTGATGACGTGACCACCAGATTGATAAAGACGACACTGACTTGCCTCATCTCTGAGAGATACTCCAGGGGTAGGCCATCATTGATCTGAACATGAATACATGAAAACTCCAAACTTACCAATCACTTCTAGAAATTGTTGAAGCAATTAAAAGTGATTTCTACCACGTCCGCAAAACTGTTCAAATCACTCTGGTAATCTGATATACTTTTAATACGGTAATATACTGTAATGATCCTAGTTCAGGATCACGTCTTTTACCTTTTGTAGAACTGGTTTGATGACATACAGACGCAACCGTGCCTTTTCATCATCAGTGCTTGATTTGAACGCAGACACTCGTGCTGTTTCATGAGTATAGAACAATCCATTCAATCAAAGTATTACAAATTAAGCCTGTCATTTTACCTTCAGACTAGTAAATGTTTTGACTAGTTGGTGAATCCATAAGGGTACCACATTTGTGATGGTATACCCCATCATGTACCACTTATTACTCTTTATTGTTAGGGTACCTGCAGTTGTGTGTGAATAAAAGCCAATAGCACAATTTGAAATATTAAAATACAACAATTTATTTAATACCGACGTAACAGGGAACACCATCACAAATTGGTACCCCATTCATATGGACGTAAATACTCATGTCTAATAACACCTTCACTTTTATTAGGGCATTTTTATTTTGCAGGTTTCCCACAGATGACAAACAAAACTAATATCCTGCATGAATTCATATTGTTTCCAATATGTCTTCTTATTGTTTTAGCAATTGAAACCAGGTTTGTTTAAAGCTGATCGGACCTAAGGAAAGTCCACCCTATGCACAGCTGCATGTTGGAACAAAATTTGGGATGGCATATTGACTATTATACATCGCAAATTGCACACAAGCATTATTGTATACCTGACTCAACTAGGCATACATCTAAGTTGCTGGTCGTAAATAATAATTCCGTAGTCAAACTGTTAAGAAAATGGTCTATAACTTCTTTTCCTGGATAGATAAGATATGCCTGCACTTACTTCGACCCGTGGCATCAGCATAGTGCTCATCTGAAGATGACGGGATTGAACAGGAGATCCTTATGATAGTGGCACTAGGCAATGCTACAAATACAAACACACAAGACTAACTCACACAGTCTGTCGAGTATTGGCTGAATACTATGCTTGTCTCTAATAAAATGTTACGATCTTCATCGAATACTAAACTTAAACTTCATTTTTTATTCTGCACAAAGAAGTTAAGCACCAAACTGACAGGTCATAGGCTTGGCAAAGACTTACACTTACACAACACACAGGATTTATATACTACGACCCATATGATATAGCATAGATTTCTAGGCCGATTTATATAGCCCAGTAATTTTAGTCTTGATATCAGCCTAGACAGACCCAGAATGGATAGGCGTGCGCACTGAAGTACGTGGAACACTTCATGTGGCACCCATCTTGGATTGTAGGTTGTCATTAGCTGGTATGGGAGATACACATGTGGTCGTTGATTTGTTCGTGACCAAACGTACCCCATCTAATTCATCAGAGGGATTTAATACACACATTACAACAAATGTTTTGTTTCTCAAACATGACAACTTGTTTTTTAGGTATCAATAGGTATCCAACATGAAGCTGACATTGTGCTCTTTCCAGCCATGTAGATAAGTTAAATAATAACTTTACACCCAACTAACTAATTTCTGTGGATCAGGTCACATGTTTAGCTTAGTGGGCTACACACAGGGTCACAACACAAAAGGAAAGGCTTCTTTCTATACCTGTAAGACTGTCTCCACTCTGCCGATGATCACGGCTATACTGATTGCCATAATGTGGGTCAATCACATTATGCTCTTTAATTGGCTCAGCAACTATAGACAGGACCTTTTATACAGAACAGGAGAAAAAAATCACAATGTTAATTACCTGTTCTGAGTTTTCACTGTTCTGTTAGACCCCAAGGTATAGATTGCAATCACTACTCATCTGCTCAGCAGGTCTTAGAACAGATATAGGCAGTGGTTGACAATACTTCAAACTAACAGAAACAAGAGCAACCTAGGGGTGTGCAAATTGGAGCTGCCGTAAAATCTCGACCAAACCGATTAGGTCGGAATAATGTCCCAAACAGCATACTGCGCCATTGTTCATCGCCGTTTAAAAAATGCGTGCCTACAACATCATTTGCTTCGCGGCATATTTTGATAGCAAAATCATGACGAATCGACCAAGGGTCGTGGGAGATCGCCGATTAATGATTTGACATGACCTCGACCCCAGACGTCCCAATAACCCAGTACCCATGTTCGTACAGTATATGTATACATGTGCGCTAAGTTTGGGGAAGTTAGTTTTGCCAACCGTGAGCTACTATATGCGGAGTAACAGACAGAATCACCCACACAACGCTACGCGCCTGAACTATTATTAAAAACTAAACCTGACCATTGTACAAAATTACACACAAAGCTTGAAACACAAAAACATACTTTTGTCAATTGTACTATTTTTTTTATATAGGCTGGATTATTTAGCCAGTGATGGAGGGAAATGTTCCCAAATTGCTATTTGGGAACATATATTTGTTGTTTACAATCCTATCCTATTTGTTGTTTACATCCTATCCTACCGATATGTGTTTTTGGTCTTCCAGAGTTTGAAACTCAAAGTACTGATGATCCGGTGTGTAGGCCCAGGTCTTTGGGGAGACCACCAGGGAGCCAGAAGTGGCAAACTTCTCTGCTTTATTTGCATCGTCCACTGCCTGTCCACTCAGGACATAGTGGCGTGACTCCTCATTACCAACTGTGGTCACTCGGACAGGACCCAGGGATACGGCTGGTGGGAAACAAATAAACAAAGAACTAGGGACAAAACTTCATTTATCTCATTGTTAAAAAAACACAAAAAAACAGCTTTTTCAATTGTACCTTCGTGAAAAAACCTATGTTTAAATCACCAACGCTATGTGCCTACAGTTTTCTGTCATACTCATACTCAGGAATACTTCAAACATTTGAAGCTGAATTGAGGGCTTACTTTAGTAAACAAAATGGTACGTGTGTTATATGGATTGCAACAAGTGATTCAATTTTGAGAGGTCAAAGGTCAAGGTCACGACAGCACTTTGAATTTTCATTTCTTTTGGAACAACTTCCAGGCAACAGGTACCCTATGTTATTGGCTTTGATATAAATGACTATATAATTTGTTTATATTCAACACTGTGTGGTGGAGACCCTTGCAGAAATTCCTAGAGAAAAAACTGTAGTTTAATCCCGCTAGAAACATGTTTTTTCCCTGTTTTCCAATTGAAAAACAGGAAAAAACATACCTTTTCCCTGTTTCAATGAAAATTTGCCAAAATTAGGGAGTGTTTTTTTCCTAGTTCCATCATCGAATCCTGTTTTTTACTGTTTTTTAGGGACTTAGAATATTTATAGAGAGTGGTAGACTGTTTCTTTACTGTTTTTTTTTTACTTAGAATATTTTTGAATTGCGGAATCCTGTTTTTTTTAAAATGTTTTTTGCCGGTTCCAATTTCAATGGTTTCAAACATGTTTAAAAAAAACATGTTTTTAGTAGGATAAAAACATGTTTTTTCCCTGTTTTGTTTTGGTGAGGGGAGGTAGTTGCGGTCTACTGAGTGTTTTGTTCCTGGATTACGTACGTTAATATGGCTTATTGCACCGTTCCATGATTCCAGAAATTGTTAGACTCATTTATTAGAAGCAACGCTGCTACATGTAGGTGGATCTTAATTACGATCTAGGTGTATGTGAAAAATTAAAATGCTCTTCCTTTGTCTTTTGTCTTATCTACTACAGTAACGATAATTACCAAGCTTAACGCGAAGCTTAATGCCCACTTCAGTTTCTCTGTTGTCACATCTTTCCTGAATACGGAGACCACATTTTATTACCCGCATCAAGGTATGGTCCAAATTGTCCCTCTTGAGCTTCCATAATGCAAGGAAGGCATCACCTATTAATAGGGATGTCAAAATAATAGTGATACTGCATTATACAGACTTGAAATAATGACAATTATTTGACGAGGCCCAAGTAAATTGTAAAGTGCTGCTGATTTGAGCGATGAAATTATATGATTTTGTTGTTATAAACAAATTTAAATCATAGTATGCGGTCACATCGTATTTCACTTCTATTCATTCACAATTTTTGTATGTCTGCAGTGTGGCACCGTGAGTAAAACATAGTCATGATTACTATGTGATTCTCAGTGCTTTGTCATTTTGTGTTATTTGTCAGATCTCCAAAGCCATAACGGTACCGCAAGCTCAAATCAGGAGCACTTCACACAACTGTAAATAAAATATTTAAATATCTATAATTTCAACCTCTATTTTATTTTATTTGGCATAGAATGAAGGAGTTTGAAATTTGTGTTGACATCTCTACTATAGATTGATCTGAGGCATGTTCAGGTGGTAACTGAAATTTTACCTTAATTAGACTGAGGAAAATCTATATTTAGGAATCAGTTGAGGGAATTTTTTTGACAATTCTACCTTATTCGTACGACACTAAAGCCTAGGGCTACACTTGCACGTACTGTACCGCAACTAGATTTTACTGCAATGCAAGTGTAGCCTAGGCTATGTGATTCGGGACATAAAAATAGCCGCGCCGATCTAATCTGTTTTTAATAAAAACAGCGGTATAGGCCTGTATCGGGTTAAAAACTGCTCCCCAAATGATTCCTAACTTTGTTCAGTCCGAGGTACGTTTGGGCAAATAAACCAACGAAAACCGGCGTTAGCACCCGAATCCTTTCCTTCCAAAGTATTCAGAATATCTGTTATTAAAACTCATCATTATCCAACATTTTGTTTGCAAACAAAAGCTATACATGTACGTCGCACCCGATCAAAATAAAATCTCCCGCGCGCGCTGTCTGATGGCATGCCGATATCGTGACATAAACTTAGACTTCCGACACCTGGTTGGTGGCGCACCGCAGTTCATAAAAATAAAATTCAGAATTGCTGGATACTATTCTGGAAGTTATCAAGTTAGGCAAGATTCTAAAGACTCAGATAGTTCGTTACACTGTGTAGGCCTAGTTGCAGCTAGTTATATAATAATTTTCTAACCTGCAAATTTCAGCACATCGCCCTCAGAACCGATGATATTCTCAACAATGTCTCCGATATAACCATTGAGGGCAGCAGACAGCTTTTCGGCACCACAACTGTTTCGTGAACTCATGCTGTATCGCTCAGTCAAAGCTGTAAACCCTAAATATTTTTACCAAGAAAAGTTCTGTTTGTACCTATTCCATGCGTCCGATACAAACAAAAAGTACTTTTAAAAACAAATGTAGGCTAGGCCTATTCAGTGAAGCCCAGTTACAAGTATTCGTTATGACACCTGCATGCATGCTCCTGAAAAGGTTCGACAAATGAGCAACCGATTAGGGAAAAGCGGCTCTCTTAGTAATATTCTTCACTCTTAAGTTTTTGTGGAACATGGGAGCGAAATATCTGGGTACAAAATAAGATTCTCGATTGTTTAAATCGTCGGATTTAAACCCTGTGTCATTCTGCTTCGTGCGAATTAAGTGCGAACTCAAGCTCACCATTCAATTTCGTAATTAATTTGTAAGAATTTGTTCAACTTAGTATAATTCGCAATGCCGAATATAGCGGTTTACACCAACGAAATGTGTCCGATTATTATGCTTTGAAGAATTGGTGCTGGCACGGGTAAACACTTTTTATGCAAAACAAGTGCACATATTTTCGCGCTGTCACAGCAAATCTGAATCGTTTCTAATTTACACCGTGGACATTGTTTACCTGAAATATCGGCAAACATGAGCACGCCGTCAAACCTCTGACTGTGCGGAAGCGACTTGATCTGAATGCCGTCCATTACTAGATCCGGTACATGCGTGGCCAGTTGGTTGGCTGGATAATTATGTAAAACAACGCAGATTAAATATAGCCACTGGGATATATGCTATGATATTGTCAAACGATTTGCTAAAAATAAATATCCGCGCAGTTATTTTACATTCGAGCTGCCAAATGCATCCAGTGTAATTAGCAGTTGTCATGTATGTTGACACCATAGAGGCGTCCCTAGCTTATAAAAGGTATACTAGATAAGGGCTAAGATATAGATATAAAGTTATGGTAAGTGAAATGGTTATGGTTATTGTGATAAAAAACGAACCGTGTTAGTAAACTTTCGGTTTGACATTAAGGTTATGATGGAACTGGAACAATGAGATGAAGTGTAGGGCGGTGCCCTGGCAACGCTCACGGACACAGTGGCTACAGCTTTTCAGATATGCATTTGTGTATATCCGAACAGAAAACGTCTACTAAATATTCTTTCTGTGTCTCGTCTCAACCAAATGAATAAAACAAAGTACGACGTAACAGTAGTCATGTTTATATATAGCCTATGTGATTTGTTTTTCGTCGCTTGCCCAGCAGAAGGGCGTTAGACTGAAAATATTATTTCCAAAAGTGATAAAAAACATAATTGCTTTAGTTGCTTATGAACGATTTTCTCGAAATGCCTTATTTTGCCCGAATTGTGTCTAACGCCCCTCTGCCGGGCAAGCGACGTTTTGTTCAAGATCAAACGCGCCAAAATATTCTGGTGCAGTAATGAACGCAATTGCATCCCGCAGCATGTAAAGATGCGCCACCCAAGTCGTGTGTGAACATGTACCGGTATAATACAACCGGTCAAAGTTAGTTGCCAGGCAGTCTGCACAGGGGAGATGCAGACATTAAATCGGTTTTGACGATTATCGAGGTCGGGTACATTGTATGTCATCAACAGCACCTGGTGTTTGCTGCATAGGCCTATATGATATACTGCCTTACAGTAGTATCAATACCCGTACCATTTAAAGATGTACATGTATTATATTTTAGGGTAAAGCAACAGCATTATTTGTCAACTGTACGGCATCCGTTGATTATATCCACAAATCAAATAACATATGCCGACAGCAATACACTCAGCTAGAGACAGAGTTAGACTGCAATAAAGGAAAAAAAACTTTAAGCAACATTCTAAACGTTCACAAATCATACTCCGCATACCATAGGCCTACCTGTCATTTCAATGCTTATGTAAAATCGGCATTTAGGCCTATGATCTTCTGAAGACGATATTCCTGCCGTCTATTGGTAGCTGACAGCTAATTGACGGAATGATTATAATACTAGATAGATACGTATTAATCTAAATCTCGTGCCATTTGGTTTTCAATATGAATCTGTATTCTGAACAAACGTCAACAGCAAAATACTGGTGCGCGCATAGTATACTACAACTTTAAATAATGTACGTACGCGCGACGCACGCGTCATATTACGGCTACGCTCGCGCTTCAAATACGCGTCATATCATGTACGAGAAATTATTGCACACGTTTAAAACTAGCCAAGAACATCCTGAGTCTAAAGTTGCGGTATTGCGGCAGACAGCCGCAATGAAATGTTATTACTAGGACGACGTGTTATTACTAGGACGAACTATATTGCTAGAAGATGTGGGGCATATAAACAGAATCCGATACTGCTCATGTGAATTTAATGACACATGTCACAAGTTCTTTATCAATAGACTTTGCACCATGAGTACGATATTAAGATCGGTACACCTGAGGAAGTAATTAGAGTCATCCTCATAGATAATCGGTTTGTGTGAACAAGACATAATTATGTGAGTTAGTAGATGAACGACCATGAAGATGGCTGTGTTTGAAATAGTTCGCTAACAATTCCTGTAACAACTGCATCTTGTGCATTGAATACGTCTACAAGATGACAATTTGAAATTCTGGAAATTTGTGTTCAGCTAAGTATATGATTTTGGGTGGAACAACCCGTTGCTGTAACCTCCATGGCTTACTGATGGTGTATTCTCAAGGCGAAAATATATGCATGTGCTACGATACTCAGCACTCACATCAATAGTTTGATTACAAGAGTTTGTTGTTTAGTGATGAAGGGTGGGTGACACCTCTTATAGCCGCCAGCAAGTTTTCCTTTCATCCGGTTAGGGGCGGCACCTCAAAAGCTGAACTCAAACTGATATGTCTGTCAAAACTAACAGTAACACGGTACATACTCCATGTATTTACGCTCAAATGGTAAAGGTTATTTTTTAGATTCTGGAATTTCCCTAACCCCAAGGTGAAGATGCACATCCCATTATAGAGACGACACTGCCAAGTAATGGTTATGAGTGTAATTACAATTTAATCTGCTTTGAACGAATAACAATTTCCGGCGTTACTACTTGGCATGTATATGGACTACGTGCCTACTTGACTTCTGAAAGGTAGAATACATGTACGTAGCTGGTATTTTCAAATTCACGATTGACTGATTTATTTGGGTGAGACCGATCACCAAGGAATACAGGTCTGAAACAACGACCTCTACCCAGACAGTATGGAATCGCTCGGAGAGATTTGTCGAAAACTCTAAACAGACATTTCCCATATCATTCTTGATTGTGAATAACAACGCTAAGTACTAAAACATACACTGTTAAAAATGAGAGGTTAAAAAACGGTAACACGACTGGCAACTATATGACTCAAGTTATAATAATTGTAAAATAAATTGGCCGTAAATGTAATTTAAAGTTAAAATAGCCGTATACTTTATAGTTAAAATAACCGTAGAAATGTAAAAAACCATTGTAATGTGGTTAACTGATTAGGCTTTTTAGATGTGAAAATCGTGGTATTAGGGTTTTCCCCTCAGGAAAAGAAAGTCATTCGACTTCCGATATCGATCATGAGGCTATAATACTGTATTGAAATAAGGCTTTTTACGATTACAAGTGCGCATGTGCCTAGCTAAGTGGCTGCTTATATTTCCGTTCCGAGATAAACAACCAGCAGTTCATGTACAAAGTGAATGAAGGGTACCAACAACATTATAAACAAAATTTTATTTCTATATGCATCGTACACTTATTCCTATGGTGCATTATGGGATTTGTATAATATTTTCCCCAAAACAATCCTACAATTCCCAAAGCGCGTGTAATACTGAAAAGGCTTATTGCAGCCCACCGAATTGCACTATAGATATTCTACATTTAACACCTGCTTCAAGGGCAATACATATACTGTACATCCGTTTCCATTAAGGCATATCACACCGTCTCCAACCAAAACTTCCACGTAAAGCAACGTGTCTGTGCAAGATAATCCTCACGTGCATGAATTATAATTGAAATGGTGCGGACATTAGTTTGGACGTGAGGCTACATGCCATTTTGGTGGTTGTGTCATTTACCCTGACCGAAACGTCCGCTTGAAGCAAATTAATGACTGTGACAAAATCATATTTAGCGCACAAAACGAAAATTATTTCTTATAGTGAGAAATTATTCTTCCAAGGCGCTTCGAATCATTTTGAGCCTGAAATTTATGAAACGCTACAATATAATTTTTGAGTGCACTTATAAATACATGAATCCGGGCACGCGCGAAAATGTCCAGCACCGGGTTTTTAGGCACACAAATCTTACGAAATAATTTCAAGCAAAATAAACTATTTTAAGTATAATTACTCTATACCCACGCAAACGAAGTCGGGCGTGGGCGGGCAGCTCGGTCTAATTTAAGTATTGCATAACGAGCAGCTGGTCGCACAAGTGCGATTGCTAGGATATATAACGGTGAGCGAAGTTAGCGTAAATCATTTGGGCTTTGCAGCAGCACAACTATACGCCATGTCAGTCTTGCCGTCCCTAACCCTCTCACTACCATTGGCGACTATAGTCGACAGGAATGTATACCATGTACATGTATACCAGTCAATATTATTTAATTCTATTATGAATAGAATACAATGTGTATTTTTAGCCGGTTCTCGCTAGCCTTATTCTGAAAACAATTTGGTAGCGAACGGGTTGGCAGACTTGAGCTATTCTGTTTCAAACAAAGAGGCAGGTCAAAAGAGCTCGCATCCCAGACTTGAACTCAATGCCGTCCAATTATTGCCTTAATATTTCAGACCAAATCAACGCCGCCTTATTTGCTCTCCTTCGGCAACCAGCTCTAATACGTGGGGGCCTACGTCTGAAGATGTATTATATCCTAGGAGCGGCCATGAGGAAATTAATAGAGAGAGAGAGAGAGAGAGCCAAAGGGGTGAGGAAAAGCTGCTCGGGCATGAGCAGTATAAAGAAAGGAACCTTTATTTGATAAAGACGTTCTGTCACGGGTGGGACGCGCTGCGGAGTGAAAAGCATCAGATTCTACGGGTTGCGTATAAACGTATAAACGACTGTATCACAATATACAACCTTGCCTGTACCATTGGAAGGCAACATGATTCAAAAATTCAACATACATACCAAATTAAAGTTATTATTTGTTGAAATATGATACCCCTATATTCACAATAGTCAAAGCAATGACGACAAATCACTCAAATTACATTCAAGAATTAACATGAACACCTTTATTATGCTGCAATTATTACACTTGTAGTTCAGCACTATAATAAATTGTGTATACAGGACAGTAAAAGAATTAGCTGTAATAGAGCAAAATTGGGCAAACCGATTTCAGGGACTACTTTCATTCAGTTTTTGCTTCATAAATACCTATAGTTAACACCTAGTAGTTGATCATATGACTACTGATTTTTAAACCTACCTTTTTCGTCTGTGTAATAGTAAAACACACGCAAAAGAATGTAACATCAGCTACTTTAACTTTAAACATATCCTGAGGGGTTCCCTGATTAAAACAGAACCATTGGGAACTACACGGGTATAGTGGATATGTTGCACACTGGGAGGATTTGTGGTTGTATATGTACATGTACATGTCATATTCGTACTGAAAAGAAATATCTTGTACATGTACTTTTCTTAAGAAATACATATATGTATATAACATGTACTGTATAACACAAATCATTTTGGATCATTTTGTCAACACGGGCAAAATATGTCAGCCAAAACTTCAAATTATGCATAACATGTACACGTAGGTATTAGTTAGCATAATACAAGATCCCATTCCTAAGGGTTTCCATTCCATAAACATGATGTTATTAATATAATGCTAAGATTTGTATTTATATACATAGTACTATATTTACAATATTTACACACACAAAGTTAACAATAGTGTATGAATTACATGTGAACCTTATGAACAGAATACACATAATTATTCTCACACCAAAAACTTAATAATTGCACATTTATACCTTTTTGTAGTTCACTTATTTCCTAATCAGTCAGTGTGGCATTGGCATTGTGCACAATATATACGATAGTAAGGAAAGGAATACTATATAGACCTCTGTTGGGTGACTATTTCAAATTGTCCAGGTAGGCATGATATTGTTGTAATATTGAAATATCGGATAATCATAAACTGATATTATCATCTACTTTCCGTTCTTAGATTTACAATATAACCTCATGTGTGGTAGCTAGGCTCGCCTAACCATAACGCCCACCCCAACCCTCTCTTCTCCCCCCCCTCCCCCTCTTAATATGTGATGCTAGACAACAAACAAATATCCGATAATTATCAAATAATAATCAATATTCCATCAATATAGCACCTAAATTGAATTTTCTTCATGGCTAAAAGAATTCATTTTCATAAACAATCTTAAACACAGCTGGATATAAACTTGTGCACGACATTTTAGAAAAAGGCTACGAAAGTCCCATTACCCAACAATTTTCTTTTAAAATGTACGACAGTATTACTGCTAACTGGACAGAGCGCCCTCAATTACCCTATAGTTGCTATTTATCTCAATTTAGAAATTTGAGGTACCGGTACACCCTTCTACCATCAGAGGGCCTCGGTGTGCATGTACATGTACAGGTTTGAGCACACTGTCTGTGTAATGGCACGAAAAGGCATACATTTGCCATACGTGCCAATGGCATTGTTTTCTACACACACAGACACACACTGTCTGTGTATACTTGATCAGAACCATCAACATGTTTTGTCGGTTGAGGCATTCCATAACAAGGCGTCGCCAGGGTATTTTCAATGATTTTCACATTTATGAACATACAACAGGTAGTGCAAACATGCATGCCCGACTTGCACATTGTGCATACCGCAGACATTTGTACTATTTCTTAGCTCGGCCAACTTAGTTAAATTTTCAGAAATTTCATGAAAACTTTGTCGATTGTGATGATTGATGTATCCAAAAATAACATACAAAATTAGTGGGCTGAACAATTGGTCTTTCAAAAGACAACAGTCACAGATACATGTACCACAATCATAAATTCCCCACCCATTTACTACTAATTTCAAATTTGTTTACACTGCATGTTATACTATTAAGCCTTGCCCTGCCCTGCTAACAACAACGAGTGGTCAGATTAGTAAGTCAGGTGTCACTCCTCTAATGACTCCGTTTCTCTATGGGTGAAGTCCTATACAGGATTTAAAGAAACTGGAGAAAACCCACGAGGTTAGGCAGAGACCCCAAAACCCATTACCTGTGTTGGCACCAGCGGAATTCGAACCCGGGGCCTAGAGTGTTAAAGATGAGAAAAGTAACCTTGTGCCACCTTTCCCTGCCACCCCCTAATAAATTGAAATTGAAATTGGAATCATTCAATGTATTAACAATATTAAATGCAATAATGCTGTAAGCGTTTTGTTTGAATTAATCAGCAAGATGGAGCAGGTAGGCCTAAGAGTTAATAGCACAGCTTTAGGACAAGATCTTCTGAAGTAGTGGACATGTGAATACAATGTACATGAACAAAAAACCTCAGTTACAAATTGATACAAAAGAGCTTTAAAAATCAATTCCCCTGGGACAAGGAAAGCGTTATACACTGGCGAAAAGTACATGTAGCGAAGGGGGTTAACACTTGCGAATGTTTTGTCATGTAAATTATGGACATATTATACACAATGTAGTTTGAAAACAAAAACATGTTATACTGTCTGTTCCATTCCCTTGGGGATGAAAAGACCTCTCTAAACCCGCAAAACTTGAGTACACGTAGCTGGTTTAGTACTGGCAAAAAGTAACTCACTTAGCAGTACTGTACTGTACATACATGTATCAAACAATAGCTGGTTCAGCTAAAACTATCAATCTCAACACTAACATACATGTACATGTACATCTGTCAGTTTAAAACAAAAAAGGATTTCTCAAAGCTCGCAAGTGATTCAAAATCAAATGCGCAATTTACATTTATTTGTATATTTATTTATTATATTTATTTATTTATTTATTTCAGTTGCTATTATTTTAACTCAAAGCTGGATCTTCTTAGATACCCCCCCCCTTCCAAGTATTGGTACGTGTCATAGTGCCTTCCCTACATGTAGCCACTCAGTTTGATGAGCCTACATAAATTAGTGTAAGGACAGTGGTTCCCTACACGAAATGAGGACACAAAATGCTGAAAACTATCTTGTATGTCAAATATGACTAACGGTTTGAACTACATGTACGTTACAAATTTATGTAGTTAAAGCTTTATGGAATTATTTAGTAGTTGTTGTGTTTATTTTGATATTTCATTGTTTAACATTTAAGTAGATGGCCACTATTCAATAGTGCATGTATCACTTCATGCTTCCTCCTGCTGGTCCTACTGGTAATTAAGTTTCAACTCAAGTTACACGTAAATATAAACCAGAACACAGGCCAAACAGGATTATTAAGTACATCTACATGTACAGTACCGGCCAAACGTTTCAGTACACCTGTTGAAAACTATGTCTAGTAACATTTTACAGCATTTTATGCCCTATGATATGTTCTGCCAGGCCTCCTGCAGCAGTTGCCAGAGATGTTCAGCTGAAGTTGGCTGCTTTGCTTTAACTTTTCTGTCAAGTTCATCCCAAACAAGTTTTCAACAAGTGTACTCAAACTTTTGGCCGGTACTGTATGTCCCTTCAAATATTCATGAGCCAAAGTTTAAATTGCTGGGTTTTACCCCCTATTTTAATGTTGCTACATGTACATGTAGGTAGCTTGGAAAATAAGCAACGGTGTCAACGAGAAAGGATGATAAAACTGCAAGTAACTCCAGAGTGAATCTCCTGGCCTCCTACCCTTGCGCGATGTAACAAAGAATCAGAGACTTACATCAAACAGTTTTGTGTGTTGCAGTTTAACTTGAAATACAGTAGAAATCAGCAACTTGATTTCTAACGCATTTGATATCAAGTTGGAATCTCTAACTTGGATTTTTGCGTAACTCAAACTACACTGTACATGTAATTTTTGTGGCATTTAGATCCAATATTATGCAATTTTCCACACACATGTCGGATCACCGTCAGTGTGTCCAAGATCATTTCTTGCACTGCTGGCATGGGCAGCCTGATTGTGTGCACCTAATGGTTTCCTCTCTACAACTACACACCTATATATGTGCATTGTTCCACACTTTTGTATATTACCCTATTGGCTGGCCGGCCGCCCATAGCATACAAGGAGAGGGCCCGTGATGACGGAGCGTGGAATTTCTATTATTAGAGAGCACTGATTGCATGGCGAAGTCCCATCTGATTCTTATTTCTTATGACATCACTTCTGGTAGCAGATTGCCATTTCTGAAGTTTATATAAAACTTTGACGCAGGCTTGGAATCAATATGTCACATTGAACCTGTCGCACACACAGCTACATGTACATGTACATGTACCCGACTGTTGGTTCCTTTTACCTGGTGCTGAACAGAAATTTGAACGTCAGCAATATACATGCGTGTCACCCTATCGGACTCGTATCACAAGAGGGAGCCCTGAGATGTGGCTGCCGAACTGGTGGTCGTAGTGCCCTCTAGTGGTCTCATAGGAAACATGAGTACCTTAGCATGCATGAAGGATAGGCTTGGTAATCCGTCCAGTACACGATGTGCTTCACTGCTGAGGCCAGTCTCACGATGACTTCGCTGTTTGACCATTGTGGACACGGCCGATGTATTCTTGAGGATGTCATCGAGGGGTTTACTTTGATGGATGTGGGATGATGATGGTGGGGAGACTGCTTTCTCTAGCTTTAGTATCTCTGGATCTAACGGTGGGGCTGATGGGGTTGAGTGAAAGGTGAAAATGTTAGTTACACTAACTTTCATACAAGATTTTGTACAAGCACCCCTTGGTCACAATTTATTTGGAAAGCCTAACCCTCCCTTCCCGTAGTACTGTTGGTTTGAAGAGACAAAAGTCTCAATTACATATACATTCACTCCCAAATACTAGTTACTGTATAAAACAGGTCAGCATATTTAATTTCATTCATTTATTACAGAGATCATGTGCATTTGGAACCAGTTTGCCTCTATAATGAAACAAGCAAACTACAGCCGACATGACTAAGCTAAGCATGCACACATGCAGGTTTGATTCTACACAAGGAACCGCGGGACTGGATGACAAATATCTATGTGTATGTGTACAATGCGTATGTGTACTATGCACATGTGTTGTACGCGTGAATGTACTGTACATTTCTAAGTCAGGGCTTGGATTGCAGGGTCAGCAGTCGGATCAGTCAGCAGACACAATAGCATGGTGCTGTTCACAGTGGGTAAGGTCTTCTGAATTGCCTGTGTTTTACCCATATTATGTCGCCATTCTCTAAAATCAGCGCTCGTACTGCGGGATGGGCGCTCGCACCGCGGGATGGGCGCTCGCACCGCGGGATGGGCGCTCGCACCGCGGGATGGGCGCTCGCACCGCGGGATGGGCGCTCGCACCGCGGGATGGGCGCTCGCACCGCGGGATGGGCGCTCGC
>JAVCKS010000372.1:1656-18039 GCA_032273685.1 Pteraster tesselatus | reverse complement strand
GTGTTTGTTTGTGGGTTAGTTTGTTTGTGTGTTTGTTTGTGTGTTTGTTTGTGTATTGTGTGTTTGTTTGCTTGGGGTCTATTATGGTTGCGTTGTGTTGTCCGTTGTTATATCGTTTGTCTGTTTGTCGTTAGTTTTTCGTTTGTCGTTTTTCGTTTGTTGATCGTTTGTTTGATTGCCTGTTTATGTGCGTGCTCGTCTGTGAGAGGCACATGATCAGTCAACACTGACAGTATACCATTCCTTTAAGTGTCCCAGTTTTGAGTCCGTGCACCGCCGCTGTGAGCGCAGAACACCCGCTGAAAACGAAGGTCACGAAGAATACCAAATGATGACGATCGGCTCTCGGTGATTGAACTTAGGAGCTCACGATAGAGAGGAGCTTCTCTTTTCAAAACAACTAGTGTTGCAATGTTACATTATACCACAACTCGACAGCAGGATATAGAGTCTATAACGAGATACACCGACACTAGAAAGAAATATTCTGTAAATGTACAGACGATAATGAGGCACTACAGTATTATTTGCTGAAACACGCCGAGTTTGACTAAAAAAAGCCTATACATGATTTAGACGTATTTCAAACGTCCGCAATGTAAAAAAGGTCGATAAACGAATGTTTTGTACAAGTGGGCCTACAATTTCTAACTTACCGAAATTATAAAAATGTATAAACAAAACAGCTTCCAAAATCTAACAAATGTTTGGAAGTGGATAAATTAAGACGAATTTTCTGTGACATTAGAAACGGCAAATCAGTCCCGCTTCTGCAAACAAAAGTAAATTAGGCTAATTCCCAAAGAGAAAAAAATATATATATACGGTAAAACAAAATAAGATGCCTTGAGGGGTCGACACATTGAAGAATAATGCATTTAAAAGGAAGTATAGGGGCAAATCTTGTTATGACGTTAACGGTAATCATCCGTGCACTATATGTATTCCCGCGCGCCCAGGGAGAAAAAGTGAAAACGGAAGGCCTCCAAAGCAATCGTATTCATAGTATTAGCCGAGAGAAAATATATGTACGCTAAAGAAGGAAACGGGAATTGGAAATCCGTCTTCGATGGTGAAACCTTTCTCCTTAGGGCTACGTCCTATAATGAGCGTTATCTTGACGGCGCCATCTTGAAGGCGCCATTACCCTCCTAGTAATATTAAAAATGTAAAGTGTCGTAAAACTAGTTCAAACAACGAAAACCTCTCTGAAATAACTAAACTTTATAAATACATCAACATGAAGCATTATCTCTGTTTGCTGTATTTTCTTTTCAGTTTATGGTCGATATTCCAATAGCCTTTGGTGGATATAGGTCCTAATTGCTTCCACTGTTGTCGTGTATGACATTGCAAACATACTTAAATATATTTCTTAGGGCCTCTCTGACATCCGCGGCTGAACGTTCATATCAGCAATTTTCAATTGAGAATTGTACTCCGTTTCTATAAGAGAGTGGCCATTTTTCGGATTTGAATTCATCACGAATGCTCAGATTTAAAAGCTTGTAAACATTTAGACCTGTGAATACCTTCGAAAAACGTTAACTGCAACTTCTCTTTAATTACAGATATGGACCCTAGACTATAATTGCTACATATTTCCTCGTGTAGACAGCTCAAACAAAAAACACAGATCTTTGATATCTGATATCCGGCTGATCTTAAGGACACCCAATCCATTTTTCTTCCAGCGGTAGGCGAATTGAAATACCACGGATACACAGATTCTAACTGTATACAGCCATTATATTATGCATGCTTCAAGTGGAATTCAACGAATCGTTTTCAACACGATCGCAGTATTAATCAGTAGGCTGGTATCACTTCAACACTTGAGCTTATTAAGTTAAGGATGATATATACTGGGTATTGCTATCTCTTTAAGGATTTTACGCTACGATATTTTATCTAATAAAATAAAATATAATGTATTTCACATATAAATTACTCAAACGCTTGGGGTTTGATTATTATGATTTTTTTAAAAATAAAAACCTTCTCCTTAATTTAAAATTTGTTTTGGTTACGTCGCATCTCACGTAATTAATTGATCGGACCATTGAATAAAATATGATGGCCATTTATATGCAAGTGGCTAGGTTCCTATCCCATTGCCGAACCCACGTTTTCAACGTGGCTCGTTAGATATTGACCAAGTTCATTCTTAGCCTCGTCAGCCCCTCACGTGATAAGCCTTGTTTTATTAATCACATTCGGTCTCGAGGTGTGCTCGATTGAGATGAGGCGATACGGACCCCGAAAATTCGATGAATCGCCTGACAACGTGTATATAGAGGGAGGATGGCTGATCTATGGGGGGGGGGAGGGGATGCTGTCCCAGCAAACACAGGCATGTTAATGTGGTTATGATACAAAATAACCCCGAGCGTTATTTGGCACATGGTCATTAGCACGCTAGCTTGTCAATGTCTATAATACAAGACTGGCGGTGCCAACGGTATTCAGGCCCGGTGGACTTACTCTCTTTCAGATCACACACAGCCTGACGTCTTTCATCGGCGATGTCGGTTCTTGAAAATGACATTACCAAACTTGTTATTCGCTCGCTAATAATATTGGATCGTGTGCGCTTTCACGATGTCATGGGCGGGAAATGTACAGGCGTTATATTTCTCTCTCGGTGGAAACATTACATGAAATGTATACGCGTGTGCATTCCCGTATCTCTCACAGCATTGGATACCCTGTATACGTTTGGTAAAAGTCCGTTATATGCTGTCTTGATACAGTTAGGTATTGATACAGTTAGGCCTACAGCCCGTAACAAGGGTCATTGTCCAACCGCTCGGCTGTAGGGTCTGTAATGCGGGTCTGTAATGTATCGTATAGTTACAGTTCTAGAGGTGGGAGCAGTGGGAATTGGGTGGGGGTGGGGGGGGGGGCTGCCCGAGGTGAGGTATTAAAACCCCATGTTGGCACCCTTGGACTTCTATACCGGGACCTATACATTGGTGCAAGGCGAGAAAAGTGCCGCTCGGCCACCTGACACTAAGGGGTTTATAACGCCGGCGCGTAAAGCCCATACAGTTAGGGTGTTTTTGGTGAGAGATATATTTGACCAAAACTTGTAGTCAAGTCAAGTTTCCCTGTCTAACATCCATCTGTGAACATGTCATTGGCGAATCACTTTTGTTGTTCCACGATCTATCGAATATGTTGTGTCTGAACTAAACACTGTCTTTTCTTGAACAAGATACATAAAACGAAGAATTGTGGGTTCGTGAGTGAAGTACCTACCAGGAATATGTAGGGCCCTGAGTATTTGTATAATTATTTGAGGGCGGTTTTCAATTACGGTGATTTTGGGCTACTGGTCACCTAATAACCATGTTACTAACGCGATGATCTCTGCTTTCTTATTGTTAACGCTCGCTATAAACTCATCCACCTGCTGGTCGTGTAAAGAGAGGTTTAACGGTCGGCAAATCCGACGTGTGGGTAATGAGATTCTTCGGTATAGCTGTTCAAAACGAGTATACCATGGCGGGTAAAATGGACAACGCACCAGCAAGTATCCACAGGTGCCACAGGACAGTGCCACTCGACACTTATAACAGTTTGGGGTCAGGTGGTATACGTTCCTCGTCTTTCACCGCTAGATGACCCGGGTTCGAATCCGTTTTAGTTTCCGGTGCCTACCTGACCTCGTTTCCTTAGGGGATTTTTTTTCTTCTGATTTCTAAACTCGTAACATTTTCTGCTCAAACGATCGTGTTGCGCTAAAACATTATGTCAACCGTGCTCTGTTGTACAATACAAATATCACTAAACACAGGTCGTGCAGAGGTCAAAGTCGGCAATTCCAACTGCCGAAGTGCCTATAGGCCTATATTTCCTTTACAATGCCCTTAGGGTATGACGAGTCCGGCTGCGAACTATAGCGAGGGGACTATACTCTGCTTAACAGTCCCTAATGAGAATCGAAATATACAATTCCAAAAGCCAATATATATCGAATAAATACTCGAAAAATCGAAAGGCGGTTATACAAGCAAACGGCCTAGGCCTATATAATGATACCGAAGTAATTTAGAAAAACTAATTTCATAGAGCTACTAAGAACACAAATTTGCTTAGTATTGGGGTAGACAACTTTTACTTAATAGCAAATAGGCCTACAGCCACTCGAGGTGGGGGCTGCTATGACACTCAACATCATATACATTATAGTACGTAACTTGGCTGACCCATTACAAACTGAGTTGGAGTAACTCTCCCCAACCATGTACGATTAAACCTGTGTAGTCAGCGGGATTAGAACCACGGTCTACCACCATAACTGTGATGCAGGCCTAACTGGTTCCCCATACAATTGTCTGCTGAGAATAAAATCTGGCAAGCAACATTTCCTCCTCAGCACTAGCAGTTCTGTGAAATTGGGTCTTTTGTTTCGTTTGGAAGCCAGTAATGGTTAATCAAGGGCATCCTGGCCTAATAATTGTATATGCCTGTACTCGGTACGTTCTGCTAGTAAATACTATTATACGAATCGGACAAGGCATGGGCAGTAGCACATGCAGATCGGAATTAGCCGTCATCAAACACGGGCCGCAAGGCCGTGGTGCCAATTCCTGTCCGGATAAGATCTGTGTCTATGAGAGGCTATTTTCAGCTCTTATAGACATAGCTTAACTTCTCCCAAACTGATAGTAGTGTCAGACTGAAGACAGATTTCCATTTAATTTTGTGTCGCCTTAAATAATAAGAGAAAGCGTAACGCGAGACTGTGTGTACACAACTGTTGTTTTCTTGGCGAGTTCATGTAGAGCAAATAATATCAGGAGCTGCCGCGTGCTGTTAGACCTACGTATTGAGATCATTGAGCAGATCGTACGAAATGTACCTTAAGGTCATGTAAGGACATACATGTAGATATCTTCCTTCATGCTAAGTGTATTTAACCCTCTGAGAATCAATACAATCACATACATGGATTGATTTACATATAGAGCCCAGGGTTACATGTTTATTCGCATCCCATCGCGAGAAGGGGTAATAGTAATAGAGTAGTGAAGTTGTAGCCTCTACCGCAAGTTGCCGTACCGTATAGACGACAGATCATCCGTGTTTGAGGTGGCAGGAAAGCCGCTCCAGAAGAAACTGAGAAAAATCCGCACGACGTCGAGAATGAACTGGAAATATACACGTCTTAGATTCGGTTCGGGGTCCTCTAGAGCCCCGTTGCGCCACCCGATCCCCACAGTTGGGGTCAATGTACCGGGAACATGACAATCGTAGGGACCAGTGCGGTCGCGCAACATAACAATATCAATTTAAATCACATACAATGTTTAACATTGCGGTAAGACCACTGGTTTTAATAATACCAGTCAACCACATCGTCATAAACAACAGCGTATATCCTAGGTGTGCTTCACCCCAGCTCTCTATTATAATACATGAACACAAGAAGAATTTTTTTCCTGCTAGCACTAGTAGTAGGATGAGTGTGTCTTTAATCCGTCTTCATTAGAAGTTCGGTCGCGTGTTGATTAAAACCGCGACTGGTCTGAATTACAGTCGCTTCCCTTCGCGATGTTTATCTTAATTATTTTCACCCTTTACAAAATAATAAGGGGCGCCCAACGACGTCGCACGCTGTCCCCTCCAAGATGGGGGAAAGGCCAAAACGGATAAGCAACTGGTTAATAATACCCCTCCCACCCACGAAGAAGGGGGGAAGTTCAAGTAGCTCCCACTTAGGGTTGAGGTGCCGAATCGTCATGTTTAATTTTTCTTCCTTTTTTTTGTTGCTGCATAGAGCTCTATGGTTGCTGGGGCGCTTGACATAGGCCTATTTAAAATTAAAAATAGTGAATCGTCCTAGTTTTCTAGAATAAGGGAGAAACATGTCAACTTTATGTTATATTATGTCGTGGCACTGCTTGCGTTTTATTTCCAGGAACAATGAGCATTGAATATTCATACAAAAATACCACATTCATTTGTTCTAAAAATAAAACAGAAATTAAATTATTGCGGTTACAACAAATTAAAATACGGGAGGCGATGTTAAACATTTTTTCTAACGTTTGTTTTATCATGAGCGTTAATGAGTGATAAAGCGGGTTTGATTGATCGTAACAGATGACATTGCGTTGCTAGGAGCGCATGTGTCTCATATTGTGTTTTAATTTGGCCCGGTCTTCAATCACTGCGGGGGTGTTTCTTTTTAATCACGAGTTGATCGTTGGGCGCTGTGTTTTCGTTGGAATTTTGTAGGCCTATGTTAGTCTTAAACTGTCTTCTGCTGATAGCGAGTCAAGTCAAGTCATAGTCTCAAACTACGCAACTTACCACTAATCCAGTAAACCAACGACTTATTGCTTTCAAGGAAAGCTAGCTCATAATTAAAAAAAAAAGAGATTATTAACTATATTTTTTAAATGTCAACAGTTTTGTTTTTTAAGTACTTCAAACTACAACCTATGTGTTATTAGCTTTTGCGAATTGAGGGCTGAATAGTCCTTGGAACCGCCGTTGTAAATTTGAAACTTTACATGCTGTATAGAAGATAATTAATAATACGCTAAGTTTACGGGGTAGCCAACTTTGATTATTATTACATGGTTGTTACACGCAAAAATGGGCTGTAAATTATGCTGTTGCTTGTTTGTGTGTGGCACGACTTCACTCGAAAATATCTGAACAAAAATGTTATCTGAATTCCGATGACTACAGCGATCAATCATTCTCACAGTTTACTTTTAGAAGTATCTCTGACTAATCTATGATTTTAATCTATAATGCAAACAAATTTAAAGGTCTTTCAAAAACAATTTATTTTCAGGATGTGTTTTCGATGATGTTTTCTACGATCTGGACTCTCATTGGCATCCCGATCTTGGATTCGGTGAGATGGTCTGTATGGACTGCGAATGCGTACCGGTAAGTTAACGGACTAATAAACAACTATCTACAAGACCCCCCACAGCTAAATCCTTCCGTAGTAGCCTGTCCGCGTAATCAATTTTAACATGTTCAACCATAACAACGTCCACAATGTGTATTCTACTGAAATCACAGGCCTATAAGTAACCGTGAAAGTGTAAACTTACAGACAGTTATAAACATGCAACAGCCATTAAAATATTTCAGCCTAGATTTAGAACTAAGTACGTTTAGCCATCAAGCTATTAGTGTGCTTAAAAGCTAAACCGTTAGGATACAACTATGATTAACCAAAAGGCTACTTGGTTATAACATTAATAAAGCTGCAACCGTCTAGAGCTATAGGTTGGCATATGCGTAGAATGTTTAGCCGTAAAGCTTTAAGCGTAGAACTAAATCTGTTCGGATAGAGGTATAGTCCATAATATGATTAACTGTACTATAATGTCAAAGCATACTAGCTGCTTCACTATAAATATGATAAAAATGTAAGCGTTACTTATAGACTTCCATAGGTAGCCATATAAACCAGACAGTCTAGTCCAGGAGAGAACATGCCAATGATACAAACCACGATCAGAAAGTCCTCGCCCCCAGAAGTCTTTTCCCCAAGGGCTGTTCTATATTGCATGTTCAACCGATGACTTATTCAATAATAACATATACATTTTCCTTGATTCATTCCCATTCCTGTATATACATTATTCTCTCGTCTTCGATCCCTGGGGACAGAGTAAGCCAGACGCTTCAAGCAGGGGGCCATTTATCTATCACAGTATCATATTTCGTGAGGAACCAGGGCCCCTTTGCCTTGTTTAAAGGAATGTAAACGTCTTCAGAGAATTCATCTTCATATCACCCCAGTTACGTTTCTATATTTATTATACAGCGGAGGTACCGATATGGCCAATATACGTATATATCATTAAAAGAAACTGGCTAATAACATCTAGTAAAATAAGGGAAGGTCTGTCAAACCGAAAACATAATAATACCAGTACATGAAGTGACGTATGAGGATGCGCTGTTATGTACTGTGGCTTAAACACTCCAGTCGGACGATTGATTTGTTCCACGACCATCAGTCGTAAAACTGTCAGTGTAATGATTGTGATTCTGAAACTACTGAAACTTATTGGGTTTAACTCCGCTGTAGCGTTGGTTCAAAGTTGGGGGTTCTCTGGAGTTTAAAGTTCCACCACCTTGCCAAGGATATGAACCAGTTGAGAATTGTTCCTTGTCTATGTTATCTTTCAAAATGATTCGTATATGCCTTCATTCGATGAGGTCGTTTACAAAATAAAAGATTTAAATGCACCTTTTTTGTTTGGCTGCAATTCGACGGCGCGGTTTAGTTTAGTTGAGCATGCCTCGTGTACGTTCCACACGCGAGACCCTGCTCTTGATATAGACTATAATACCCACTGATGGTCCAAAGAAAGGAGACTGGCGGAAAACCCACGGGGTCAAATAGGGACTTAAAACGAAATTCACATGTTGGCCCGGGAATCGAACTTGGTTCCTCCAGCGAACCCGGGTCACCCAGTAATGAAGGATCCTAGTTTATCCTGCATCACAACTAGTGTTTCAATACAGTGTGGAAGGTTATTCATCGTGGTGACACATAATAACAAACGTATGTCTCACATCGTGAGACGAACGTGTAATGTAATGGTATCAATGTTTGCTGGCGCAATCTGTAGCCAAATATACCGGCACACCTCTTCTCTTATATCCTGAGGGTTCCATTTTGTGATTCACCAAGATAAATCACTCTAAAATCTGTAAATAAGCTAATTCTAATCCTCTCCTGAGTGCTAATAGTAATTACCCTGAGGAAAAACAAGAAATTTGTACCTTCTGCGGTCATGCAAAGTTATAATTCGAGGCTGGAATCCTGGCATCATATAAACAAACGAGGCGTCCTATTTAGCATAAAAATTAGTGCCCTTTAAACCCTTCCTGAAAGAAAATTTGTAAGATGAGGATCGGGAAACATTTGTTTGTATTGCCAATCATTTATTTGTTTATCTCACTAAAGATAATCCAGTTTCTATCCACGAGATATTTTCCTGTTTTACAGTGTACCGCAAATCCATTTCCCCTCTAAAACTACATTAGAATGAAGCAAGGAATATTAATTTACACGTGCATGCTGTACTCCTAAGTTAAAGAGCGCGATATTGGACACTGCTTCTCCGGAATCGCAAAAATGTCACGGCCATTCGCAGTCACCGTAATAGGCTTTAACTGGCGCGAGTTAATACGTAATGGCGATCGCGCCCTCCCAAGTCACCTGCCCAAACACCAACGGAATTTCATTCTTGGAACTGGAGCCGATATCCTTATTCAACCCGTACCCTTGTACAGATACAATATTCTACACCTAATATAATTAAACGGCATTCCAACAAGGGAGAGAATGCTAGTTTTCCCCCTGGGGACAAAATGTCTAAAACGCCCTCACCGATCGTTGACCTTTTTTGCGGAGCTTGAACTCCCGATGACAGTATAGCCTAACGTGTACTCCACGTATATAGCGACATGGTATGTAGTTAGTCCTGTATATATTGTGGATCTTCATTCAGTAAGAAATTCCCTGTTGATTGGCACATACGATTTCCTATAATCATCTTTGAGAAGAATACAAAATATGTGGCGCTAATAAGTATGACGTCACAGGTTGATGACGTATTTAACCGGTTGGCAAAATCAAAACAGACGACCTTACTGTTTATAAACGCTGGGAAGGGCTTTAGAATTAATTTTCACTGAACAATTAACAGATCCTGCATGAGGGGGAAAATAAAAACTAAACCCAAATTGCATTTAATACGGTAACCACTTCCTGGCCAAAACATTCCGTCGACTTGTTTTTTACATCAGACTGTAGTCTGCCTTTCTTCAAATTGACTTACAATTCGGATTTTGGTTTGGAGGGTGGAAACCATTGTAAACAAACCTTGTTGACCCCGCATAAATATCCCACTGGCCGCCGTAAACACAATCAATAAAACAAAATCGACCCAATAAATTATTTCCCGACTATAACGTTTCTTCCGTGATCAGTCTCGTTTCGTCTTTTTTCGTTCTTTTTCCTCAACGCGGGAAACAGTGATGTAAAACAAACAACACATTAATTGTAATAATAAATAGACGTTCATTTATTGCGCTTTTAAAAAGTGATCAAGGATATGCTTGGGAAATGTCGGTCTTAAATATAAATACGTGACCTAAGCATGTCCTAACGTTAGACCATTTTGGTTCAACTGGGCCTGTTCATGTATATGATTCTTATCACATCGTGGCTGTCTCTTAACACTCTTACTCGTTGATCAACATTCTGTCCGACACAAAGAACGGAAACTATTGTTTGAGTTACTACGCAATGGCCCAATAAATATAGGTACGTAGATGTTTTGAAAGTAAAATATAAACGCAAGTCAAGAGATTGTTTGGGTATTATCAATCAAGCCGATTTATACAACAATGCTGTATTTCCTCGGTGAAAAAAAAAACATCCTGTAACAACATCCTGTACGGTAATTTATGTCAGTTGGTATTTTTGAGGTTAATGTTATTACAGAGATTTCTGTTTTTAATCTACGTTAGCAGAAGGTTCTAATAATAGTAGAGGGACAATAAATATATAGTTTTCGCTACCATAGTTACTTTCTATACAGCCGTTTCTACTCGTCTCCATCATCTTACAAGTTGCTGTTTTGTCCACAGAATATAGTGATGCATTACAGTTTTGTATAACTAACCATTAGTTTGCAGGAAGAAGTATCGTTTAGTTGAAAGAACAAGATATAGGCTTGAGTTTTAAGAGCGTTACCATCTCAGAACAATTAAGGGAGGTGAACAGTATCAGCATTGCACGGGCAAAGATCTTTGGTTTGTGATTCCTATGCAAGGTATCTTGCTTTTTCTGCGATTCTCCCCGTCTATTTTAATTCACCCAGTCTATAAAGTAAGCTTTTTCATCAGACCAAAGTTTCAAAAAGTTCCAAAACAGGTAACGAAGTCTGGAATTCAGAATGCCAGTTATAGCTCGTTACTAGTGACGCGCAGATGTTATGTTTGAAAATCATGCAAGAAATTTCTCCCTCATCTATTATTCCTGGGCCGAGGGAATATCTTAACAGTATAAAACAGCGGCGGAAGGAGATAACCTGAGGAGATGAGAAAGGTTGGGTTTGAAGTCCCGAACATAGTGGGTCTGAAAATTGAATCGGGACTCACACCCTTGTCCCTCAGTTACTCGCTGGAGAGATGAATAGGTTGCCGGCGTATGCCAAACCAAACCTCCCCGGTCCCCCTCCCAGACGAAAATGAGTCCCCAAGTTTGCTCTATTAAATACCCCCGGTTTTCACCGAGTCATGCCCCCGTTGTGAGAGAGACCAGGCGGGATTATTGAGGGGGGCAGGCAGGACGCAGACCCGGTACTCATCTCTGACTCATTCGCTCCCACAAGCACGCCGCACTTCCGTTGCTTTGCAACGTACCCCATACTGGCCCGCCTATAAAACAAAACAACGAAAAACACATTCTCACTGTGTGAAACAGGCTACCACATGACAGTATCAATATGTAGCGACGTTTGGGGTTCGGGTAGGGTTTCGATGGTGTGTTATTTTTTAATAGCTTCTAACTGCGTACGAAACGGTCCCCCAGCGAACAACTTCCCGCAAACATGAATAAGCACAATTGACTAATACATCGTAGTATGTACGCAGTATGGTAAAGATATTATGAAGCATCAGTTTAAAGCATCAAATAAAATAGAGCGTAACCATTTACTGTTTTTTTTTGCTGACGCTACACCATAAAACATTATAACGAATGTGGCTTCGCAAGCGTGCCTTGTGGTACATGGTGCACGCCTGCAAGACTAGCGCGCGTTATATTGGCGAGCGATCGCGTGTAGTGACGTCGCATAAAACTGGCATAAAACTGCGGTCCTTCGTTGCTTTTCGTTTGTCGTCTTGCGCTTTGCGTGAAATCGCACGCGGAACAAGTGCGATAGGAAGCCAATGCACCCTTTCAACGCTACTGATGAATGCCGCGTCTGCTACCAGTATTTCGCAAACCGAATTCGCGGATGGAGCTTGACTCACAACCGAGATTTCGCCTGGAATGACTTGAGCACAGGATGTGACCACGAATTATTATTCGCTGAAACAGATAACTATAATCAGCCGCATTTGATGTCTAACAATAGGTTGTGTGAGAGAATAACATCGTAAGCTTCCAACCAGGAATCACATCGTTGTCTATATCGATGTCAACAGGTGCGAGGGCAAACTATATTACACAATACGACTTTGTTTCATTGTTTAAATTGACTTATTTTTCATGATTTTCCCTCGATCTTCTATTCTCATCTTTGGGGAACATCGAATTATCCGGTCGATTATCCTTTGACAGATGCACCCCAACAGGTGTTTCCACTACCCCATATCCTTCCCCGCCCCCAAAGGGAAACACGCACACACATGAAATCTAGCAAAAATTCTGACGCACCAATGTTATATTCATAAAATGTTTCTGAACCAGATTACTGGACATCTCTCCTCGATCTACCCCTCTCTCAGCATGGACTAGTCATACCGACCAAACAGAGAGGTCTGCCGGCGCGGAACAAACAAATTAAGACCGACCATTTCCCCCGTTACTTCCGACAATGGAAAGACATCGTCGCTGTATAAAACTACCGCACACCCAACACACAACGAAAGAGAAGATTATACACCTTGAACTATTTTGATTCAGAATTTTCTGCCAACGCTTCGCACGCAAAGAAACGTCCGAAACCAGATTTTTTTTCCACCGAGAGGCTTAGAACATTTTCCGTGTTTGGGCACCGTTGGCACCTGTTAGGCTGGTCCCGATCTTGACAGAAATTAGACCAAATCAACCGACAAATTGAGCGTTGGAGATTGTCAATTATAGGCCATGTTTTCTTACACTCCACTTCGCCCTCGGGCGGAAACATATCCGATCGGCTTATAACGCAGTGTATAGTAGTACTAGCGTCGGCGGCTGGACTGTGTATGGGGCAGTTTGATGTATGGCGAGCAGGTTTCAACAACGTCGTCGTGGATGTGATGAGCGCCTTCTTGACGCGCCGGCGATTGGTGGCGTTCAAATGTCTTAGATGGAAGGCCGCGGCGCAGGCGCGGCCGTCCAGCGATAATACGGAGGGTGTTTAGTGGGTGTAATAGGAGATCGCGACCGAGAAACACTGATCCTTCTCTGTCAATGGGGTACTACCTGGAATGTCATGCTTCCCTAGTAAAAGTCACTGTAAATAAAGGTAGCAGGAAAATGAGGTAGGGTCTTTTAAAAGATGACGATGTAAAAATGTTCAAAATGAGGGTACATTCCCTTAGTTATGAAATAAAATGAACTTTTCATTATAGGATTAAGTTTAATTTGACCGTAGTGTCGCGCACACGTGCATATTCAATTTACCGATTTTCTTGAAATTGTACACCACATAAGGGGCCCCCGTGTCGGGCTGAAGCTCACGGCGACTGTCGCCTGTCTGACGGGCTCAGCGACACGGAACACCCCGGGTCCATATGGTTGCGATTTATACCCACGTGCTTTCCCAGAGTTTGTGGGAGACCTCCTGAATGAAGAAATTGCATAGTTCGTGCGTACTTTCTTTAGTATTATTGACTGTCATTGCCGTTTAATTGTTCTAGTGAAGAGTATATCCTTGTGGTTATGTTTTCGTTGGTTTTACCGGTTCGTTGGTGGCATGTATGACGCATGCGGACATTGTCCGCGTTGTTACCGCAGAAAGCATGGAGGGCACTAAGCGAAGATTCCGCCATGTTGGTCCCGTTGATTCAATGTTGAAGACGTGCTTACTCATCTTACTATTTCGATGGTAACTCGTACAGCTAAGTACGTGTATACGGGGTACCATCACAACCGGGAAAGTTTGACTCCTTCTGACAGATCAGAATAATGATCGCCCCGCCGTCATTTCCCCGCGAGCTGTTGTCTCGGTGGTTCTCACGCGCGCTGTCTGTCAGCCAACAGTTTCGATAATACCACTGTTGTTAGGCAGCTGTTCGTCTACACTACACGGTGGGTTCAACACCACTGACACGCAAACACAGAAGAGAAAAGGGGCACATTTCGATTAGTTTTAAAATATGCTATTGTGCTGCAGCTCTCGCGATCAAAGAACCGAAACGCGCGTGGGCGATTCGACTTCGGGCGATCAGACACAGAAGTTGCTGTTTCCAGCGCCCAAATGACGGTTAATTAACTCTAATTTGAACTTAAGACGCGCTTCGCCTCATTCGCCCCCGTAAATATCCCCGACTCTACCGAGTAAAGTTCAGATGACACTCGCATCCAGTAAGTACGCAGCTACCTACTTGAATCACCAGTGATACAGCCGACTGTAGACCGAATGCAACCAGCGGTAACCACGGTAACAAATAGCGGATAGCCTGATGTCCTCTTACAGGGACTCACGGTCAAAAACCGACCATCGTGTAGGTTAGTCCTATCTGAGCCAGTACGTAACTCGATGGAACAAATGTCTGCCCCACAATACGATCTATTATAGAGACTTCTGTAGTAGATTCGTGCCTCTATAGCATTCGTATTATTACACCTATATACAGCCTATTGATAAATGAAATGGTTTGGGATTGCAAGCTGGTCGCTCAGACGTATACATTGGGGGAGGGGAAAGGTACAGATGACATGTGGCAGGGGCAGGGGCAGGTGACAAGGGAAGGGAAGGGCAGGGAAGGGCAGTGAAGGGCAGGGCAGGGCAGGGCAGGGCCCAGGCAGAGGCAGGTGGTGCAGTAGTATTTTCCTCGCTGTCACCGCTGGAGGATCCGGGTTCGAATCTCGGGGCTGCCATGTGAACTGGGTTTTTGGTCCCTACCGTACCGAGGTTTTTCTTCCACTAATAAAACCGTAACTTCTTTCACGGTAGCAAAATTCCTCTGAGCCGAACAAAATTGTATAAGTCCACGATACAGACCGTTGTTTGTCAACCCAATTCCAATTAAGTTTATGGTCTATCGTTGTTAAAAACCTCAAACGAATAACAGTGTTGTAGCATAGCGCGTGGCTTTAACGGTGTACATCATCACGACGGTGGTGTTTGTTGTACCATTGCTGGGAGGATGCCAACAATTATGATATACATGTACTTATTCACTGATCATACCCCACACAGCCAACCACACGCCACGGCTATTTAAAGGGACACATTGGCATTTTGTTTCTGGGGGGGATAATCTGAATAATGTTCACCATCTAAATTGAAACGTGTTGGTGTGGTGGTCTCACCAGCGGTGGAAGGCTTACGTCAAAATCCCCAAGTATATATTTACGAGATGTGGGACTCAGCAACATCAACATCAGATGAACTGCAGCATTAACAGCGGCACAGCCAGCCAGCATCCACTAGAGCACCAGCAGCAGCAACTATATCCTAACTGTCCTAGAATTATGAACGATAGCTATAATTTAATATATAATTCTACCGTATAAAGATACGTCCCCAGCACGTTTCAGCAATAAGTAAACAATATTAGTGAATAATAAATCAATTATGGAACCGGGGAAATGGGTTTTGGAGTTGATACGGCGGGTAATAAATATAATAGCTCACACATCTGTGTAGATCTCGAACACGGACATGTCAGCGACCGTGAAAGTGTGTCAAACCGATATTATTGATAGTGCGCGTGACTTTAATGTGCGACATTTTATATTAGGAAGGACAAATCCTTACGGTAAAACCGCATAATATTTCCTGCTTGTAATATTTTGAATCCGTTTTTGGTAATTAAACTCCGAGGAAAGGGAGTGTATGTGGACGATTGATATGGGAGCGAATGAATTCCTAACGGAATTTAAAATAAGTATAGGGTCTATATAATTGTGTACATGTATATTATGGCGCCGATAAAGCTGATAGGCCTATCCCCAAGTGTGGCAGTAATACTCTTTATTCGTCATACCGTGGACTAACGAACGTAGATATTTAGAGAGCGCCTCGTAGACCGTATCGAGGAGCGGATATTTTAAAGGGCAATCCACTCACAAAAGCACCGTGCACCGTGTATTACTATTAGGCGTATAAAGCGCCGAATATTCAGTACAGTGTACATTTTACTATTTTAAAAATATCACGTAGTTCTATGTATAAACGATATCAAAATAGTAAGCGGCCAGGTTGGGCCGGCCGATCGAGCGCTACTTTCCTTGCATTCACTACTGTAAGACTTCGCACTTCACTACTGTAAGACTTCGCACTTCACTACTGTAAGACTTCGCACTTCATTAAGTTTCTAACTTACCTTTACTCCCGTCTATATAAACTGTAACTCCTCCTGCACGCGATAGACATACGGAGTTATCAGAGATTTAGGCCTTGTAAGTTGTGTCTGCTCCCTTAGCAGCTGCTACGGCTTCTCCTT
>JAVCKS010000361.1:5644-20728 GCA_032273685.1 Pteraster tesselatus | reverse complement strand
AATAATGGATCCATTTCACGACGTAAGAGGGGACACCATCAGAAATTGGTACCCTAATTTATGGAAACACCCTTATAAAATAAGAAGTAAGAATGGCCTGCGTGTGATTTTAATACTAAAACTTTGCAATAGTAAAACAGTTATTGTGCATCTGCGATAAACAAATGCCAAGTGTAGTGTTATGTTCTGCATCCATTACGAAAGCAAGAAAATATAAAGATAATTATTTCTTATTTTTGTGTTTGCAGTTGTTGCTGAACTACTTACCACCAAACACTGATGATTGGGAAAAAGTTCATTCATCCAAAAGGTATTGCATAATGTTGTTCTATTTGCTTGCAAACAAAATACATTGCTTTGAGCATATTCTAAAAGATGTGCATGCAATTTGCAATCACAAGATGTTGCCAGGGGCAAAAAGAGGCAAGGAAATTGTTCTTAGAAAATCCAAAGTCAGTATGAATTGTTGAAAGGCAAGAACACTGAGACATTGACCGGTTACAGACCCAATGATTGACATCCCTGACTAATGTTTCCATAAATGTAGGCTTTTTGTTTTCCTGTCAGAGCCCTGTATAAAGAGTTTCTACAGGAAATGATAATTCAGCCTGGAAAGCAACTGGAAGGCATCGAGAGAGTTGACGTCACATTCGATGATCATGTAACTATGAGAACATTCATTATTTTTTAGAGTAAATGGCTAAGATCGATAGTTGGCACTAGTGATTCTTGTAGTTTGTGGGGTCTATACGAAGTAGATGTTCCTCAAACTAAATCCAAACTAAAATCCACAAACAGCCAGTGTGTCTTCTCTTGAATAGGTTCTCTGGAGATTTAATCTGATTTTTCTTATTATTTAGAGTGCAATTGGGTACATACCTCTTTATTTTACCTCTGCTAATTTTGCCCAGAGCATAAAATCTGACTAAAAAGTAACAGTTCAACTTGAGTGGTTTTTGGTGTTTTTTTAATTCAATTGTTATAATTATTATATTAAATCCTTTGAGATCGCGAGTTGTCTACTGTTTGTAGGCAGAATGAGTTATGGTTTTAGAGATGTGAAGAAACTTCCAGAAGACACAGGGGCATACCCACACTGTTAGGTAGGGCCCCAAAGATCCAATTGGTCCACTCAAGATTCAATCGCTGGCTGTGCCACTTTTCCCCCGGCCTCCCGCCTGCGAATAGTTACCGATTACCTTTCTGATAATTACAGCCGCTTAACCCAAATCCAAACAGCCAATGGTCACAGTTCTTCAAAGATAATCAAGTCCTGCTCCAAATTGACAAAGACACGAGGTACATGTAGTTAAAGTCTTGCTCTGCCTGCTCTTCACTTATTTTTTGACTAACCGTAGTCGGTCAAATAGGTCTAATGTGTGACACGTGTGAGGCTTGTCCAGTACGGGTAGTTTTCACATGTTTTTGTATGTTTCAAATGAAGAGGATTGATACACGTTATTAACGCACCACATAGGTCTGTATATCTGGAACCTACAGAAGATGTTATGGTTGTAGAGGTGGGGTTAGGTAGGGCCCCAAAACTCAATTTGAATGTTGGCACCATTTTGATTCGAACCCGGGACCTACTGCAGTGAAGACGAAGAAAGAAACACTTTGCCACATAACCACCATATTACCTACTATTATAGTGAAGACAATATTACTTTTCCGCTTTGGGATATATTAATACTATATATGGGATATATTAACATAAAATTGATATTAACTGAAAGCAAATTAGAATCTCTTATGATTAGTGTACAAAAAAACTACATCTGAGAATTTGGGAGACAAGGCTTGTTTTGACAGAATGAATCAACTCTTGAGAGACAGATGTTGTAAAAACTACTACCAGTACATTGAGTTGTAAATACCACTTCATATGAAAGTGTGACGTGGGAAGTTTGTCATGATAAAGAAGTGATTTAGGTAAAACATATAACATTTGTTAAAATATGGCTTAAACAATTATATTACGAGGGTGACGATATGTGGCATGTAATAAGGTTCATGAAATTACCAACATGTTATTTAGCAAATAAGATAATATTTTTATATTTTTAATTTTTCTGGTAGGCGACTACAACCAGACATAGGTTTTTTCCAAATGGCGACGGAGTACCCGTGTGAAGAACTGGTGGACACGACCACCAACATAGAGACGCTAAGGAAACGAGTAGAGCACACGCTACTGAACTCCGAAGATGTGGCAAGGAATAAGTTGGGAATCAGTGTAAGGAATTGTAGGTGGAGGTGACCTGTTCGCCACTAAATGACATTGTGAACCATTTACTTTTACCTGCTCAGTATTCCGAAGGGTTTATGGCCAATCATTCATGAGTGTGGCAGTGCAATCATTATAGTACGTTGGCATCAAGTGAATTTTTACAGCTGGGTGCCCTTCCTGACTATGCCACCCCTGCTAGTTGTCTTCTACGACATGCAGAGGTTACAGTGTACTACTTCTATCCTGCAGCAGCACGGGGTGGGGGTACACCCGACTAAACCCTACTTTGAAATAGCTAAGCCCATAATGCAAAAGGGACCTTGGCGAACTCTTGCTTTTAAGTGTAATAGAGGTAGTGCGGTTCTTGATGCGGCATTCTATTTGATAATGCTTGTTGTTTATGCAGACCACAACGCAAAAGAAGAAAGCCCAAATTTACGACTTTGGTCACGAGACCCTTCCAGAGGGTAGGGAAGCCCACTGGGAGGTCGTCGAGAGGATTCTTTTTACTTACGCTAAGCTGAATCCCGGCCAGAACTATGTCCAAGGAATGAACGAAATAGTCGGACCTGTCTACTACGTCTTTGCTTCGGACTCGATAGCAGAAAACAGAGGTACTGATCCGTCCTGGCTGCTTCCTTCAATCGGTGGTCGTACAGCGACATTGTGGTATTCTAATCAACAAATATTTCGACGAATTACTTATTTGCTACGTTATTACCCGTATTAAGTTTCAATAATCTTAGATACACTGTGCTATGAATGGACCTGCTGTGTCGACATGGTTTTCTTGTTAAACCCACAGAGCATGCAGAGGCAGACACTTTCTTCTGTTTCACAAGCCTCATGTCACAAATTCGAGATAACTTCATCAAATCCCTGGACCATTCTCCGGACGGCATCAACGCCAAGATGCTGTGTCTGATGAACATGCTGGAGCAGGCTGACCCCGCCGTGTCACAGATCTTCAAGAAACAAGAACTCAAACCGGAATTTTTCGGTTTCCGATGGCTCACGCTTCTGCTGTCGCAGGAATTTCCTCTCCCAGGTAAACTTTTCCTCTATAACATGATCTCTTATAGTACCGTGTAATTACAGTAATTACAGTTGCAATAAAGCAACTGGGGGGATAACTATAAAGTGTCATCTTGGTTCGAGTTTACAGAGACAGCCACAAAAATAGTCATGTTTGTTGCATTGCTCAAATTGTTTAAAACTTGTGCGTGAGAACAATGGTGGAGCACAACCAAGCATATTGATACTTCAAATTACTTGATTGAATTAAAATCTTATTTTACTTAAAGGTGGGATTTATTTTGCAGCATCCCTTGTATTTAAAGCAGCATTGAATAATCTGTTTCTTTCCCAGATGTTATAAGGCTGTGGGATTCATTATTCTCCGATGAGAAAAGACCGGACTTTCTTATCTGTGTGTGCTGTGCTATGATCGAGTAAGTAAACTCACCACATCGTGTTCGTAGGCTAATATTGGAGCAAACGTTTTAAATGTGATAAAATAAAAACTCACATTTTTTCTTCTTGTTTACAGATTAAAGAGAAGTACTATTTTAACTGGAGATTTTGCCTGCAATATCAAACTACTTCAGGTAAATTACTGACATCATTTTGTAACCCACCACGTCATCTTGGTTCATTATTTGCTTATGATAGATAAGTAGAAAACCTTTGACTCGTGATAACCACTTTGCTATTCATAGTTCTACCAGGAAGTAAAATCCACACTGATATATTTAGGTTTGTGATGGTACAATGTACCAATGGCCACAATGCACGGTTAAAGTCCCACATTGCTATTTGTCAATTCAGGAAGTGTACGTCAAACTTCGAAGAAGTGATACTTAGACACCCTCAATAGAACCTCGCATTAAGTCATAACTGCACAAACCATCAGTCCTGATGGTTTTGTGCAGTTAAGAGATCACCCAATGAACACTAAGTTATCATGGAGTTATCTCGTAAGAGACCGCCTACGGTACAGGTTGGAGTCCTAATTGGATTATAGCAAGTTACAAAATAGTTGTTTGTCATGCTTGAATGACATTGTGCACAAATTTAACCACCGACTGTGCAGGTGTAAATAATATGTAAATGTGATGGGCGTTCCTAACAAAATTTTCTCAGAGATAGTAATGGGTGGTCCTATCGAGAGTGTCCCAGTTATATATTTATTTTACATGAGTTTAAGATGTTAATCTTATACTATTTTCTAAAATTTGTTTTCATAATATGATTAGAAAAGGACTTACAGAATCGACAGTCATAAATTTATGGTGCCTTGCATTACGGTATATTTCAATTTGCAATACGGTATACCATAATGCAATATATTACATGCAAAGTTTGCTTTCATAAGCTCGATCTCATTTTTCTTGGGTTTAACTAGAGCCGGGTTCATACTTCCTGTAAAAAAGACATCATAAACTTGCAGCGAATTATTCGCAGGAGTTCAAAAGTGTTCCAATTATTTTGCATTCGAGTCAAGTATGAACCAGCCTTTAGAAATACTACTGGTACTACCAATCAACAGAACATTATAACTAGCTTGTTTATCGTCACGTTAGAGTGGTTTATCTTGGTGAATCACAAAACGGCCTGCTTGCAAAATTAAGGATGCATCAGACATAAAGATGGGTTTTCCTAACTCTTTCGCTTCAGGACAAAAAGCAGTCTAACAATACCTTTCATTGGCTATCAGAGTAAAAGTAGCGTACCACGAGACCAATCGTAGGCCGTTTTATACAATTATATTGTTTAGCTGTAAGTCACTTGCCACTGCACTGTTTAAAATACCAGAGTCTTCCGCCATAAGTAAATGGTTAACATATATTCCTGATCTCTTTCTCAGCATTATCCCAGTGTGGACATCAACGTGTTGCTAAGGAAAGCAGAGGAGCTGAGGAAGTATCTTTAGTGGTCAATCTCAGTAGCAGCCCCTCAGTAGCAGACCCTTGGAGATCATAGTCAAGACCAGTCTTTGGCAATAATTCAGACAACTGCTGACTGAAGATCTTCATTCATGCTTTCAACATTGACAGAATATATTGGAAGTTTTAAAAACGAAGAAATTTATAATTCACTGGACTGGGATTAGACATATAATAATAAATGCTATCTAAGGGGAATATGTTTGTAATAATTTTACCTGCAATATGATGAAACTTGCCATATAGTAACGTTGTCTTGTTGTATGAGTGGATGTAGTCACTACAATTACTGGGGTCACAATGAGATCACAGCGAGGTCACATCGAGGTCACAGTGGACTCAAGATGGGGTAATTGTGGGATAACAAAATTCACTTATTATAGAAATGCAAAAAAAAAAGGGTATTTGGGCTATATCTGGAATTATTGTAGAAAGTTAGGTCAACGTTTAATATTTAACAGGGCCTTATGGACAAAGGCGGTAATAGTTTTATCTTTGTTATTGTTATTATTAGTATTATTATTATTAGTATTATTGTTAGTATTATTATTATTATTATTATTATTATTGTTATTATTTTTTTATTTTTTTGTATTATTATATCATCTATGAAACCAAGAATGTGGAGGAAATTATGAAGAAGTTTGGAAGAAAACTTGGTTCCTATAAGTAAGGAAAGTCCCTATACCACCAACCTCAAGTGCGTTACAATTCGAAGAAGACTTTCTTGAATTAGGTAATGGATTAATGGATAGTATCATGCATTGTATATCACCGATTTAACATAAATTATATATTTGAATTACATGTATTATACCTGTATAAAAAAAAACATTAAATGCCTACAAATTAGGCTGTATAAATGTAATTTTTATGCACAAAATTTGTACTACATTGTCAGATGTATAGAGGTGTAGACTTTTCAAAGACATCTTTTGTACCGTCTAAAATTAACCATTCATCTAAGAATATATTTACCAAAGAACACGACCTTTTAATTAATTAGACAGTACTTTATATACATAATTTTAATTATTTAGAATGGCATCAGATCCTTGTAGTTCAGGATATTAATAGACGAACAAGAGGCTGTTCCTTTTGTAACACAGTTCGTGCAAAGTTCAACACTTTTTGCTGAATCATGTGAAAGATTGTTTGTCTTTGTAGTTTTTATTACATTTTGGTTTTTAAACTTTGGTGGTAAAAATAAACTTGGTACAATGCATTTCATTCATAATTGTATATTTATTATTTTAAATATTCGGCTTATCAGATGCTGTAGGAAACAAATTGTGATGTCTCTTTAGTTTCCAACAAAGTTTTGACACTGTTAAGAGCATGATATCCCATGGTATATCTTTGGATAGGAGCATGATATCCCATGGTATATCTTTGGATAGGAGCATGATATCCCATGGTATATATATGGATAGGAGCATGATATCCCATGGTATATATATGGATAGGAGCATGATATCCCATGGTATATCTTTGGATAGGAGCATGATATCCCATGGTATATATATGAATAGGAGCATGATATCCCATGGTATATATATGGATAGGAGCATCCCATATATCTTTGGATAGGAACATGATATCCCTATAGGAGCATGATATCCCATGGTATATCTTTGTATAGGAGCATGATATCCCATGGTATATGTATGGATAGGAGCATAGGAGCATGATATCCCATGGTATATATATGGATAGGAGCATCCCATGGTATATCTTTGGATAGGAGCATGATATCCCATGATATATATATATGGATAGGAGCATGATATCCCATGGTATATATATGGATAGGAGCATGATATATCATTCATTCATCTGGAATAAATGACCACATGATCCGCATAGAATCAGTCAGCCAGATAATCGATCAATTAACCAACCAATCAATCAAATAATTGATTAATCGATAGATAAGGCTTGCATCTATTGTATTCAAGTAAACCGGCTGAGCTCATTGATAACGTTGGAGGTAACCATCCAGATTCCAGGGTGACTGACCGCTGGGCTGCAGTTTTGACGTTCCTTTTCAGGATTGGCCATCCGGAGAAAAACTTGCAATGAAACCAGCATTTATCTGTAAAAATTTGCCCACGAAAATCTATAAAAGTGCAAGCTGATAAAAACTTTGCATTATTTACGAACACACTGCGATTGTGAACATATGTACACAATAAAGGACTTCATAGCAAGTTTATTGTATGACCAAAAACAGCAATGGCGTTAATAGTATGGGGCATGCGCAGAAGTACCCGCTGTAAAGCGGGCGAGTTCCTCGAAACTGAGTGCTACAGATTTTGCACAGTAATAAGTCATATTGTTACCTTTTGTTGATGCTCTTAACGAGATTTTTCTCAGTAAACGTGTTGACGATTACACACAGATTATAAAAACGAGAAAATTGGCGTGTAATTGACAAAATTAACGTTGTAAACTTGGGCTTCAATGAATGAAGGTTGATCACCTGACCTACGTTGACCAATGAAAATTATGCAGTTGTAAGCTAACGTTACGCCATTGAAAAATTGCCATAAAAACCCAGTTATTCCCTCGAATTTCTCCTTCGCTGTAACATTTTCCAATATAATGTTTTCGAATTGTTATGAATAAAGTGATATATGTTACTTTGATTGCACACTTTAAAGCACATTTGTGGTAAATATTACAGAAAAGAGGGAAAACGGTATCCGAACGCCGGCGAAAACGACAAGGAATGTATCATGTGACACGTTTCAACCAATAGGAAGAACGCATTTTTATATAAAGAAGTTGTAAATGTGTTAGTCCGCCATTACTGAGAATTCTGAAACCTCGATGGTGTGGCCTGTAATCCTGCTGACGGAATGGACCACAAGAGCCATCCGACGCTGCAGGATTATCAGCAGTCGGCTCTGAACACCGTGTAAGGGTATAGAATATTAATTTGCGTGAAAACTGCATTTTTGGTCCGAAATATAGACTCCCTAAATATGTCTAAATTTCTTGTTGTCCAAAATATTACGGAACGAGTGTTGTTTTTCGTTCTACGTTAATATTTATGCTGGGCTTGCATTTGCACATAAAATTATACATTCTCACTACGACTTTTATATTATTAAATATATATTATGAATCTATATGTATTTGAGCGTAAATTAATGTTGGTTTGGTAAATAATATTTATAAAGAGGCAGCGAAATATCAAAAAGAAATTGTACATTGACCGGCGAACGCGGGAAAATTCTGACGCAGGGGCACGTGTGTTACGTTGGCGTCGTACAAACTGTAGGAATGGATTTTGTGTAAACTTGACTAGATAGAATTGGTCTAAGCGTTTGGTTAGTATATTAAATGTTATGTAATAAATTTTTTTTAGTTTTTGGCTAAAACAAATACGACAGCAGTGCAGTCTATTCATAATGATACGATTAAGTAGTCTAACCCCTGTGACCATGTGCTATTTAAAAATGTAATCCTAATTCAAATTGTAATAATTTTAAATTGTGTAATAATTTGCCAAACATCTTGGCGTAACATGCCACGCAGTGCTCCTAGAGCCACTGACCCATTGTCTGTCTGGTGGTTTGTTATTTATTGTCAAAGTCAAGATAGCAGTTACACTGACAAGTTACCGGACTTTTCTTCTCGACTCCAGCTAGAACCTGGGAGGCTGTAGTGGTGAAGGCAGATAAAGTACCGCTGCGCCACCTAACCCCCTAATCGAACTCGGCTTTAGCCTAAACATTTTGTCAAAATCTTTAAAAAACCTGTGATCATATTACTAGTAAATTTGCATGTATCTTATATTTGTGCCTTGTATCTCATTCTCGATGTCCAGATTGCCTTGCAAAGCATAGTGCCCGGAGACCATACAAATTTACCCATAAATTTTCCAGGCAAGTTCAATGTTAAATTCAATCACTGTATTCTGTCAAATGTTGTTTTTTGGCAATCGGTTCCATACAGAATTGGTCTCCAGATGTTTTTCTTGAAATTTTGTTATGTTAGTGTACATTAAATTATTTCATTTTATAAAATTGTTAAGATGCAATTTATGTATTGTACTTATTTTGGAAAATTGTTTACCAATACGGCAGGGCATAACAAGTCCAGTGCAAACAGGTTAGTCAAAAATCCTAATAAGTGGTTTAATTGGTCGGTATAATTGACCAAGCCAACGAGAAATATGTTTAATCCTGGGCAATTCAATGAATGTGGGCACAGTGTGTTGATCAAACTACGGTGTGCATGCTCGTTAAATCTGTTCTGTCATATCACAGCGCCCTCAATAGTTTGTTTACTCGGGTCAGGTGAAAAAACACTTTAGTGGAATAACCACAGTATTCATAAACTTATTTTTCGTATAAAACCATGTTTTCTCGTACACAGTTTTTTGGAATGATCTCGGCTGCTTCATTATAAGGAAAGTCCACTATGTTCTGTAATTGATATGCCTAGAATTTGTGAAGCTATTGTCAGGTCACATGGGTGTACTAATATAGCACTTTCCAATGTTTACAAACAGACATCATGTCTTTTCAATTTGTCCAGCAGTTGTTGAACACAATGATCTAACTCTGACGTCAGAAATTACAGTGCATTAGAGCAATGCATACTCTGACAATGTGTTCAACTGGTCGGGAAAATCAAATTAGATAATGTTGGGGTAGAAAGTGCTCTTCACACATGAAACGACAAATCTTTACGGTATTCCAACTAGTATGTGCATTTTCTTTATGTATACATGGGTGATAATGTGTGATTTCATTTCGATTTTTACTTTGAGAAATACTTGAATTTATAATTTTGCAGGTTTGCCCTTGTTATTAACATTGAAAAAACTAAATTGGTGTGCAAAAACAGAATCCATCCACGAATAGTTACACAGTATTTTGTTGTCATATTGAACTGCTGCCTGTCAGTAATTTTATTAATTTTGAATTTTACTTTTGCTATACAGACCAGGTAATCAACCAATACCAGTGAATGTTTCTGGTGGCCGTGTGCAGCGCAGTAGTCTTGAGCAGGACACGACGAAGACAGCAGGAACGTCATTCCGACAGGGATCTCTTAATCACCGAGACATTATAGTGATGAAACCGGACATGGTATGTTTACAGGGTTGTCAGAGAAGGAGAATCTCGGGTTAAATCAAGTTTGCGTATCCTAAATATATGAGGCCTGCTCTGCAAAAATGAGTCACTTGTGGTGGCAACTTTATTTGAGTTATGTACATGGCTACAAGGAGAACAATACCCCTGGAGTCTCAAAAGTAAGACAGGTTTGTCTGCTTTTGATCATCTTTCAAGAAGTCACTCGAGGGGAGGATCTCTTTAGAATAAAGAGAGGATACGATAAGATTCTTGGTAGAATTTTAATATTTAAATGATTTTGTAAACTGTTGTTGACCTTGTGGGCATGGGCCTTAGTTCTTCCGAACTGTGATGGAAACCCTTTTCACACGAGGTAACAGTAAAGACTACGGTTTAATCCCAGCCCAACGATTGTTGTTGTTGACGTTGATTCATGCTGCAGTTACACATCAAAATGTTTACTTTAATCGGAAGGAACCGCATCTTTATTTGAGTTATGTACATGGCTAGAAAAAGCACAATACCAGCTTCATTTTCATATACTGTATACCAACTGCATTTGTGGTTAGTTATCATCTTTTTAACAAAAATACTAGCGACTCATTTTTGCAGAGCAGTTCACATATGAACAATAATTAATGAAAATTTAGTGGACATTTCTTTTCATTTTGTGCTTATTTTTTTTCCCCCCTTAGTCTGGGTCAGTAAGAATCCATCATCCATCTCTCTGGTTGTGAAACAACTTAAAAAATGTTTGAACACTGTAGAAGTTCTTAAGTTACCGAAGTAATTCAGAGTTTTGCCAACGTTTCGATCTTCTGACGAGGATCGTTTTTGAGGCAATGGCAGGAACAAGAGTAAAGACCTAAATTTAAAGAGTAATTGCAGATGTGATCTCGGCAAAACTCTGAATTACTTTGGTAACTTAAGAACTTCTACAATGTATCAACTAATCAAAGAACCAAGAAGCCTTAAGAATTATCTATTTGAACGTTGTTTATTTTATCCGTTGAAAAGCCGCAGGCAAGTCAAACAGCATCCGCCTCCCAGCAGCAGATGAAGCGTAGTCCAGGCAGAATGACCAACCAACTGCAGTACCTCCACAAGGCGGTCATGAAAGCCCTGTGGAAGCACCAGTTTGCTTGGCCCTTCCACGTTCCTGTCGATCCCAGTAAACTTAGCCTTCCGGTAAGAGTCTGACAAGGATGTACCAATGGGATGTCCACTTTGGTTTTAATATATTTAATAGTTTTAATAAATAGTATATGTTGCAACCAAAATGTTGATGGTAAAACTTAACAACTGGTGCAATTTCATTTTTTTTTTTTAAGGGATTTTAATTTTCTCTCACATAAAGCATAAATATATGTATAAGTGTAAACCTTAGTATCGGCTGGGCACTCTGTATTAGTGGGTTATCGCATCTTCACGGCTTGGTTGATGGCATTCACATCGGGGTGCCTCCTTTAATGTTAATGTCAATGACTAGGTTTGCTGTACATGAGTAGATCTGTGACTTTAAAGGAACACCCTCTCCCCTTTTTAACACCACCCCCAGGATTACTTCAAGATCATCAAGTTACCGATGGATCTTGGGACAATAAAGAAGCGTTTGGAGAGCAACTATTATTATTCCGCCAAGGACTGCATATCGGACTTCAATCTAATGTTCACCAACTGCTACGTCTATAATAAACCAGGGGAGGTGAGTTAGCATCGGTAGTAGTGGGATTAAACCTGGACATATCGCCCTAGGGAGGTGATTGTGCGGAGGCATATTGGTTAGTGCATAGCTTTCTCGATCGTGGACGTTCAATGCCCCCCATGATCATCATTGCGTCGCTGCTGTTGTTGTTATTCGGCAAGTCACTTTACCAAGTGTCTCACATCTCCCCATGTGTGCAAATGTTTTCTGGAACATCATCAAGAGAAATGTTAGAGGATAAACTTGCAATGGACCAGCATCCTGTCCAGGGCAAGTTAGACCAGGTTCCTACATGCTAACAGAAACCGGATTCTAGAGTAAATCCCTGATTTAGTAATAAGCCACTCGGTGACTGCCGATCTGCTTTTCAGTGATGATACAAACCTTACCTACTCTGCCACTAATGGATGATGTAAACGTTGACGTTGAAATCTGAGAAAAGCTCATTTGTATTATGTTTTGTGTGTCAATCAGCGTGTTTCTATTGGTTATACTAAATTTATCCGGTTAAAGAAAATAGCGTATAATGCCAGGGAAGGGCAGTTTCTATCTAGCGCGTATTATCCGGATAACTTACGTTATGCGGTTAGCTTCCCCGGCATTATCCTTCTAAAAGAAGGATAATTTTGCCCGTGAACGCGTCACAGCTCTCACGGCCATTAACCGGATAATAGCGGAGAAGGTCAGTTTCTATTAGGCATAATTTATTCGTTATCGGCCATTATCCGGATAATGGCTTCTAATAGCAACACGCTGATAGACTGTTTACCCCCTGGATGTGGTCCTAATGGTTTGCACTGTACAGACGAGGCTTGTCAGACCAAGAGTTGATCTGCAGGCCATTCATGGCCCACAGGCAAATTAAGAAGCCAGTGAGGGTCTTTCACCCATTTTTATTCAGCTATATACAAGCCTGAGTTAACGGTCACTCGTTGACTGGTTGCCAAACATTTATTCAGAGCAGCTTTTTTATAGGGAAAACCTGCAACAATAATGTAACACTTTTTGCTAATGTTTTTCCTCGTTTGGTTTCGTTTTCTGCTGCTATACTGTCAGTGTCACTGTATGTTTAATCACTTAAAGAACAATTATACAGGCAGCTCGTGTTGACTTGACAATGAGTGGACATTTGATTTCTTTTGTTGCCGCCCGAAGGATGTTGTTCTGATGGCACAAGCTTTGGAGAAACTGTTTCTGACCAAAGTGGCTCAGATGCCCCAGGAGGAGGTGGAACTACTGCCCCCGTCGAAGCCCGGCATCGGGGAAGACCCATTAGCCGGGGCCAAAAAAGGCAAACGAGGGCGAGGGAGAGGGGCACCTCCAAGTAAGTTAAATTTTGGGGTTGTGATAAGTCAGTTATACAACCTAATGACCTTATTTCTGTCCGCAAAAAAAAAAAAATTAATTGTTCGACCTACAATCATGGGAAATGGATTAACCGACTAAAACAAATTGTGCATCTACCTCATTTGGCATGAGGCTCTACGTTCCGATATCCTGGATCAATGAGAGCAACTCAACATCACGTGAGGTTAGAGGAAAACCCCATAGTCTTTGTGTTAATCCCAACCAATCCGCTACGTGGAAAAGGTTGTTTCATAGCAAAGATACACAAATTGCTGACAAACTGTCCGTTTACTTTTGTTAATATAAGTTGTTAATATAATTCACGCTGGTTTTTTCGCCGATACTTCTATTGTTTTAATAAAGCCACTTGTAATTTACAAATGTGAGTGTGCATAGACATTTTTGCAAGGGTTGGTATGCACAAAATGATTTGAGGGTACCAATATTATGTTAAAAACAGTGTAAATTTTCCTCAGTATGAAATAACATCTCTGTTTATTTTTATATCTTGCCAGTCAATGGTTTGGTTTCATTTGCTTCCAGATTTCTGTGAAGTACTCGAATTGTATTGTTTGGTTGTTACCAATAGACAGATGTGCATTTTTCTGCCATGTTTATCTGAGGTTGGGATCGCTTAGCAGACTTTGGCCCATGCGTAGTTGTAATTCCGAATTGACCTATAGTAAAGTAAGTCACTTTAAGTGCACATGTAAACCATTAACCTGCATTCTTCGTTTCCTTGCCAACAGGAGCGGCCGCTGCAGCTGCTGCAGCAGCCGTCACCCAATCTGCCCATCTTGCCGAGAATAATCACAATTCCTCCTCCTCGTCGCCCACGGCGAGAGCAACTCCCCCAGTCGTTGCCCATCCTGTACAGCAGCAGCAGCAGCAGCAACCACCACCACCACCACCACCACCAGTCCCGACCCCTCCCGTAGTTGAACCTATACTAGCAGCACCCACCCCTGTCCCACTAAGCCGTGGTAAGGGACAGATGTCATCTCCACCCCCTGGAGTCTCAAAAGTAAGACAGGTTTGTCTGCTTTTGATCATCTTTCAAGAAGTCACTCGAGGGGAGGATCACACCACCATCTCTTTAGAATAAAGAGAGGATACGATAAGATTCTCGGTAGAATTTAAATATTTAAATGATTTTGTAAACTGTGTTGTTGACCTCGTGGGCATGGGCCTTAGTTCTTCCGAACTGTAATGGAAACCCTTTTCACACGAGGTAACAGTAAAGACTGCGGTTTAATCCCAGCCCAACGATTGTTGTTGACGTTGATTCATGCTGCAGTTACACATCAAACATTTACCTTAATTAGAAGGAACCATATCTCTCTAGCTTGTATAGCTTCGTGTAAATTAAATGTATAAAAAAAAATTGGGGGCTTTTTACCTGATGTAGGTCCGAAAGGGCGTGAAACGGAAAGCCGATACGACCACGCCTAGCACCACGTCAGCACCGCCGGTCGCCCTGCACAATTCCTTTCCCCCAATGGACGGACCCAAGCCCAACAAGATCTCAACGCGAAGGGAAAGCGGCCGACAAATAAAGCCCCCCAAGAGGGAACTACCCGACGAGGAGGCGCAACATCAGAAGGGCAAGAAGTCTAAGCTGACCGTCCAGCTCAGGCACTGCCATAACATCCTCAAGGAGATGTTCTCCAAGAAACATGCCGTAAGTCATAAGCCACACCCGAAGAGGCATTAGTGTGTACCTTGGTGGTTGGCACAACTTCTTAGTGCTCAACTGTATTTCCTTAC
>JAVCKS010000350.1:0-16727 GCA_032273685.1 Pteraster tesselatus | reverse complement strand
TTTGACATTTTCAAAGTTTATGCAATCGTGTACCAGTGTATCTTAAGCGGTTCATGATCCCAATATTTTTTGAAATTATCAACAGTATTGACTCACATGATACAGTGCGAGTATATTTTCAGCTTATACATGACGATGGATGTTACTGTTGATTTAAGTATGATGATATACGACTACTATTATAAGAGTTTTAAAAAGAAAGAAATTACTACCTCCATGAACACAGAGTACTGAAATTCATGCATAGCAAAGATTAAGCTAAGGTGTTGGTGGTATCACTGGTGAAAGCCGCTGGAGATCCCTTGCTGTCTCGCCATCTACCAGCATAGAATATGTATTTGTGACCGTTTTTATAAGCTTTGCTCACTCAATCGGTTTTTTTTTCATGAAGATTTTGCTGAGTAAGGTCTTCCACACACAAGTAAAGAAAGACTCGTCACAAAGTTTATAGTCTAACGATGTTTATTCATCACTTGACAACACATGTGATGAAGACATCATCTGAAACAATACAACAGGCAGGTCTAATGAATATACTTTTGTAACCCGTAATATATGGGATGTCGATATGATAGTGCGTGTCGGTCGGGGTTACGAGGTAGCATTCAGTAGAAGAGCGGAACGGTGCAGGCACAGCACGAATAATAATCATACTGGAACACTGTTTGTTATCACAGCAATAAAGACTTTCGATGTTTTATTAGCAATGTGGACGACACGATATCCAGTGAACTAGCTCGGTGGTAGGCTAAGAGACAAGTCTGCCTTATTCTTGAAAATTGCTATCTTTATAGGGGATTGGAACATTATTATGATGGCTGACAACTGGGAGAGAAAATATTAATGCAGGTGGTGTGGTTACCCAATCCAGTATACTGGCGATAATTACCGGGCTGACTAAGGTGTTAATTGGATACTGTATGGCTACAACAAGTAGGGTTGGTTCACCAGGACCTGTCGTTGCAATCGTAGCACCTTCACCTTATCCTGGTACCTGTTGAACTTGACGTGCAAATGCTGAGGGCGGCCTGTGACCTATGGTCCATCGTGATGTGCACGATCAAGTTTAACGTCCTGCATGTCGAATTTATCCACCAGTATATCCGTGATGGCGGCAAGGCAATCTTCGTTGACTCATGTGGTAGACCAATGAATCCAATGTTGTTTCGTCTGGGAAAATCTCTCCAGATTGTTTAATTTCTCGCAGTGGTCTGCGGCCTGTTTCTCTGCCTGTTGCTGTAAGAAAGGTGCTCTCGTTTGCCAGTACAGCGGCCAACGATTCTAGGACTTTAGCATTCATGAAATTTAGATGACTGTCGGATCTGGTGAACTCTCCTGTCTGCTCTCTCTCTTCTGTATAGATTTTGCTTTTTTTCAAAGGAGGTTGAGCCTTGCCATCATAGATTTCATTACATTGTTGTAGCCTTCTGAAAGTTTCCTACCCTACTGCAACTACATATTCTTCACCTCGCTTACACTTTTGAAGACGAGGCCAATTGTCTTGGTACTGTTTGGCGACTTTCTTTGCTTCTTGCGCTGCATTGAACTTGTAGTACCTGTGACTTGTAGCAACCGAATGGGACGTCATTCCGGTTGCTAGTGCCCTAAATTAGAAATAATTTAGGAATAATTGTACAGGTACTTACAGCAAAGGACTGGTGCTGGTCTTATGTTATTGTTTCCTTATTAGGACTGGCTCTCCCCTGCCCAGGTTCCTTTATGCGGCTCCGATACATGTGTCGTCATAGTATACAACCCACTAGGTCTTGAGTGCAAACCACTGCGGCAGTCAGAGCTATCCTTGTGCCGTAAGAAAGGTGCTTTCGTTTTTCTTGCTTTTGCCAGTACAGCGGCAAACGATTCTTGGACTTTAGCATTCATCAAAATATCTTTATACATGTAGATGACTTTCAGATCTGGTAAACTCTCTTCTGTAGATTTCGCTTTTTTCGAAGGAGGTTCAGCCTTGTCGTCATAGATTTAATCACATTATTGTAGCCTTCTGAAAGTTTTATACTAACTACTGCAACTACATATATCTTTACCTCCCTTCAAATATCCAGTTTATGAACTTTATTAAGTTTGGCGACTTTCTTTGCTTCTGCACTGCATTACCTGTGACTTGTAGCAACCGAATGGGACGTCATTCCGGTTGCGAGTGCCCTAAATTAGAAATCATTTTAATAGGAATAATTGTACCTGTACTTACAGCAAAGGACCGTTGCTGTCCTCTGCCCAGGTTCCTTCATGCGTCTCCGACGTGTCGTAATAGTATACAACCCACTAGGTCTTGAACAAGTGCAAACAACTATGGCAGTCAGAGCTACCCTCGTTGCCGTAAGAAAAGTGCTTTCATTTTTCTTGCTCTTGCCAGTACAGCGGCAAACGATTCTTGGACTTTAGGTTTCATTAAAAAAAAAATTATACATGTAGATGACTCTCGGAATTGGTAAACTGTCTGCTCTCTCTCTTCTATAGATTTCGCTTTTTTTTTTAAGGAGGTTGAGCCTCGTCATAATAGATTTCATCACATTATTGTAGCCTTCTGAAAGTTTCCTACCCACTACTTCTTGCACTGCATTGAACTTGTACCTGTGACTTGTAGCAACCGAATAGAACCTCATTACGGTTGCGAGTGCCCTAAATTAGAAATCATTTTGGAAACATTTTACACGTACTTACAGCAAAGAATCGTTGCGGGTGCTGGTCTTGTGCACTCTCTAGAGGGCTTCGTCTTAAAACAATAGAATATGGACTACATGTAGCGAAGATTTCTTGACCGTTCCAAAAGTGTTAATAATTGAATTTACCGCAAAGAGAAAAGGAATCAAGTAAGCCGCCCTACGTCATATTTCGTAGTTTTGGTGAAGGTGCTCTTATTGTTTCAAATATACTACAGAACCTGAGGTATTTATAGATTAAATTTTTTTAAAGGAAAGTTATTGGACCACTATATAATATTCATAAGAAAACTTCCAATTCACAAATAGCAATATATAAAAAGTTATATGCATGCCCCATAGAAAATACAGCCGGGATCCCTGTTGGATGTAACCGGGTTCCATCCCCGTTGCATTTAACCGGGATTCCTGTTATACATCCAACCGGTTAATTGCAGTTGAATGTGAACAGCATCTATTCTAGATCTCAGATCCACCATCTGAGATCTAGAATAGAAAAAAAAGATGTTGGACACCACATACCTGAACACTCCTTTATTTCTTCCAAAAACTGTTATAGTTACGTACTACATCATTACTGAAAATGTTTGAGGTTTAAACAATGCTTATAGGGAGTTAGGAATAAAGTACTAAAAACTACTCAATGAAATACATCATAAAATTAAAAATGTGTACAGACAAGTCAGCTATATTTTTATAAATTATCTCCTGCTATTCATTTTCCATTCTTGATGGCCCTTATTTTGTCATTTTATTTAACCTTCTCCCACTGTTCGGCATTGGCAGCTTCATCCACTTGGAACATGTGTGCTGAAATAAAAATTGTTAAGGATGTAATTCGAAATTTCCTTAGTGTTGCCCTATAGCTTCCACTCAAGCCTGCAAAATGTATCCATCAATCATCCCAGTGTTGTACATCAAATGGAAACCAAATTGGGACTGAATTATAATGCTTTAAAAAAAAATCAGCGCCACCTCGAGGCAGACATCTACTTCCTGCATGCCAATTGCCACGCACTTCCGTATGTGCCAAATGTTCAATAATTTTCAATATGCCGTTTTCACTTACATCTCAATGCCCTCCTCATTAGGATCCATTGCCGTTTTTCCAGGGTGACTTCCTATCACACTCAGTGTCTTGCACTGCCCCCTAGGTTTACAATAAGTTTCAGGAGGTACAATGCCAGCTTGTCGATATTTGTTGTTGTGGCTTCGCAGTTGTGGAGGCGTCCTTTGTTCACAGTATGCCGTACTTAGAGTCGCCCATGTATGCCAGATCTGAAGAGAAAAATTATATATAATGGTTCAAAATCAAGTACATTTTACCAGATTATATAATAGCAGCCTGTTCATAGTCAGCCGATAACCTGCAAGGAAAACGTTATTTAATTTTAAAATAATTTCTACCCATTCCAATAATTCAGGATTCGGCTGTAGTACGTGTGCTGGTACAGTTTTCTTTACTGAATAAAATTCACATTTACTGTAACCATATCGTTTTCACGAAGGTCTATCCCAAGATTCACCCCTCTAACTAAAATCCTATTAAATGCTTCAATCTTTGTATGTTAATGTCCAGCAATCAATTCGCGAAATAGGGTTTACAAACAATTGAATAGGATTTACTGAATATTTACCCTCGGTTTCCTTACAGATTGGCACAGACGTTTCTTCATTATAGGGCGATTCCTCCACGGACATCTCGACATCCTCTGGATACATGTAGTCTGTAAAGTAATACATGTGGAATTCAAGGAAATTATTAAGCACATCAGCGTCAAACCACAAATATCTGCAGCTTTTAATTCTTTTAGCAAGACATTTCCTAAAAATATGCATCTACATGTATTCTTATACTTCTTATTATACATGTACACTATTTAACTCCATGAAAGTCCCACTCTTACGGCCAATGAATTTGTGATAGGTTATATATCCTCCATCAAAGAAAACATATTTCTTAAAAAGTTTTAGATTTGTAAAATAAAAATAAATTCTTTACGACGTACTAAAACTCTGATTTGGAAAAACTGAGACTACGCGCGGCCTGTAAAATTTATAACATGTGGCGTCAGTTATGTTATGAGGTAAGTTACCAGCAAGTACATGTATTTCGTGTTTTACCACTGATGTGACATGTTATAAATTTTACAGGCCGCTCGTATTCTCAGTTTTTCCAAAGTCGTAAAGAATGTATTTTTTTTTATTTTACAAATCTAAAACTTTTTAAGAAATGTTTTCTTTGATGGAGGATATATAACCTATCAGAAACTGTTAATTGGCCGTAAGAGTGGAATTTAACAACCAACAACCCTAAAGAGTTCATGTTTGAAATACATTTGTGGGCCAGATTTTTCATCCAACAAAAGAATAGTTTTGACCTATTTCATTTTGCTTTCACATCAGCTAGTGACAATATACAGTTATAACAGAACCAGTGGTGCAGGTGGATTTACCTGGTTGGTAAGGGGCATACACTGTATGGCGTGGACGATGATGGCGTCGACTCAATGGACAACAAACCATGGCAACTGTCTTCATTTGTCGAAGAACGCAAATCCTGCAAAAAGAATTTTACCAAATATTGACAGAATTAAAAACAGGACGCCAAAATAAGAAATTACAATGTTTTCAGGGCCTTAAGTTAAAGACCAAAATTATTTGATCTAGAACAGGTACATGTACTGTCTATGTTTTACATTTATTCAGTTTATTTTTTTCTTGTAAATAATGCTGAAGATTTCAACGCCAGATGGATGAATTGTACACATTTTGGACTTAAAATCTCATGGATCCATTCATGTGCTGGTAGAATTGTGTGCAAAGTGGTGTGCAATAATTAAACATTAAGTGGAATCAAGTGAAATTGAAACATTACTTGCCTTGTAGAGTGTCCGGACACACGACTTGCAAGATCGCAAGTGGGTGACATCTTTTTGCAGACTGAATACATTTTCTTTCAAATCTCTAATATCTTCTGTCAGTACAGTAACCATGTTCACCTGGAATCATAAAAAAACAAGATAGAGAATATCAAATCAATACATGTAATTGATTACTTTCGAACCAATACAATGTATATCAGTGCGAGTCCACAACCCACAACTGCTCAACCTTTTACACATTACACACCCTCACAAAGTCGAATACCAAACATCAGGGTATACCTGATTCCGATTCTTGTACCAAGAAGGGATTATTTTGGTGGAATTAATTCCTATCAGTTTCACCTGTTGACTGTGTTTAATACAGTCAACAGGTGCTAAAGCTAGTCACCTACATCATGTCATTGGTAAATAAATGTCATGCACTCATGATACTTGGATAAACAGTTTTTCATCCATATAATCCTACCTTCTCCAATATCTCTTGTAGAATACTGGCAAATTCAGCTGGTCTTTCAGGGAGACAGGACTGCAGCACAAGGGTCGAGGCAGCAGCATTTTTAATGAAACAGGCCTTTTCCTGTTCTTTTTTGTCGCAGGTCTTTTCCTTCCGAGCAAGAGTTGCCTGAAGTAAAAGTGAAAAATATATACATTTTAACATGACTGACAATTACATAAATCCTGGCAGTGCTATCCACGCGTCAATTAATATCAGTCACTCTAAAATATATTAATAATTTAAACTTATAAAGCGCCATCTATTTATTTGCCTAATCCGCTATGAATTTTATTATCTCTCATCACCATCAGGCATACTTTTTGGAAATTATTCCTGAAGCTTTCAAAAACACTGAGGGACACCCCAATAGCGACTTTAGTTGACGGCACAATAGAACCTGCTTGTGCCCTAATGGTGACTTTAGTCGACGCAGTACGCCTTGTACATAAACAATGTGGTCCCAACAGGCAGCGCGGAAATAAATATTGTGAGGCTGAAAAGGTTGTACATATTAATCATTTCTGATGAAATAATCTGCTAAGAATTTGCTTCATAACCGCAACAGGTAATATGCAGTGGCGTGCGCAAATTTCGGCTTGCAGCTTTTGCATTGCTTCTCGCATTGCCCCTATCTCTTCCACTACCAAATCTTCCACTGCCCCCACACGCATCAAAACCTTCATATTCATCTTCCATTTTCAAAATTGTAGCACTTGAAAAAGTCCATGACCAATCGCTTTTTAGTGTTGAGAACCTCCCAAGGCTGTAGGTTTGCGGCTGACTATTTCTAAGAATTGCTCCACAAAGCCGGGTATTGTTTTTGTGTTTGACAAGGCTAGTTGGGCGTTACTAGTTTGTATAATTACCTTAACTTAGCGAAGAGGTTCATACATTCATAGAATGTAAATATACACTATTGATGAGTTCAGTAAATATAAACACAAGTGTACATTTTATTGTTTGCTATTTTTCCACATTTTATTAAAAACTGACAAATGTTTTAACCATACACGTACATAATATGTACATGTATGTTTGTTACATACGAGTATAGTCAAACAAAGGTCAATATTTACAGAGTGGAATTGTTGGTTGGCTACATGTTAAACAAACAGGAGCAATGCCTGTTTTTTTCATATAATAAATTGTCATGCTGTGAACGACGACACCACAAACATGTACTTCCAAACCCAGCAATACCCATGATTTGATTTGATTATGGAATTTGTCAATTTGGATCACTTTGCCATTTACAGTTACTGTTGGTAATTCCTCAAATCACGGAGAGTTGCTTTAAGAAACACGTTATTTTCTTGTCCCATCCCCGCCTCCTTTTCACTTTTATCATCAGCCTCTGATTCTGGAACATAATTACTATCTGAAAAATGATCAGAATCCCCCTCTCCATAAGACTCAGATGAATCGGAGGAATAAACAGTAGAGGCACGGGCTGGGTGGCCAACAGCAGGAGGGTGAAAATCATTGACTTTACTAAACCAATGGATACTCCCTATCCTTCCTGCGACAAGAAAATAAAATGTTCTTCTTAGATCTTCTGTTATTTGTGTGGGACTTCTGTGACTATAGTATCAAAACGAAGTAAAGGTATGTTATTTAGCTACTTTTCATAGTTCATAACTGTTTATTTGGTTGACAAATTGTAGAACTGGTGGGTGGTGGCACATAGTACAGTGCGTCTAATTTACCAATTATCATCTTGAGCCGTTCAATTTCTTCCTCTACTTCGTCCAATTTATTTCCTGCTTCCACACGACGGGTTCCAGCATTCTAGAGTTTTTTCCCCCCACAGGGATGTCCATTGATATTCAGTAGTGGTTGCTGGGGGGATGAATACATTGTCGAGTGAGGTTAGTAAGGACGGTGCTGTCATCGACGGAGGACTCGGACTGGACTGATTTCGGAATAGATGTACAGGCTACAGAGGGAGGCAGAGAAATATATACTCCACAACTGGTGGAAGTACATGTATGGCTGCTGCAGGAACCCCATGTCCTGGAGCATCTCCATTAGAGCAGCCTTCACAGCCATGTCCTGTGCTGATGGCTGCTTCTTTCGTTTAGCAGTTTTGCCTTTAGTTGTTTCTATACCAATAAAATGAGAACAAAAATACACCCAAATCCAAAATGTACATGTTCAAAATAGAATAAAGATCCACCGCATGCAGCTCATGGTGTCTAAAAGATGAAAGAAAATACTGTGCGTAAAAAAAATTATAGAAATATAAAAGAGTATGCTAATTACTGAAATGATCAAATACATGCAAGTGCCACGGTGCTTATACGTGTACATTTTTGGACGCTTCGGTGTGGCACTATTTGAGAGCGGCACTTGTTGAATCATTTACGGTATGATTAAACATTCCTCAAATTTGATGTTTCATTTTTGATGTTCGCCTTGCATGCAGCTGGTTTAATTTGCAGATTTTGCAGCGGGTTTTTCTAGATTTAGCCTGGCCTTCTAAACAATGACAAGGAAAGGAACAAAGAAATTTGGTTTTCCTATTAAACAAATTATATTTAGCAAACTTTTAGCAAAATCTTGATCCCCAAAAAAAATATTCCAGCCGCTCGATCATGTGACTATAAAAACAAAACCATTTGTAGAAGTATACATACATGTACCTTTGGTCGTTTTCTTGCTGGTTTCCTGGGATAACACAACCTTTAACACTTTGCTTTGTCGTCTAGACAAATATAAATACATTGTACACTTTTTTTACAAAGAGTCAATTTCTTTTTCTGCTAAAATCAAGTTTGATGTGACTTTACATTTTACGTTTATCAGCTTTATTTAAAAATTCAGATGGATTGCTACTGCAGTACCGGTAAGCATGTACAATTGCATACATGTACAATTGCATTCAACATATAATGTATGCTTTTAAATGTGCTATGGGACATGACCTGCAAACTTGGAAAAGGAAACAAATGTGCATAAACTCGCCAGAAATCAGCTTGATTTTTGCTGGGTACAGTTTCTTGTCAGAGTATTTGGCCATTACTTCATTTCCAACCTTTAAGTCATTTGGTGTTTCTGTGTCCAGATCATGTCACCAGGTGGACATCATCCTCTAAAAATTCCACTGTGACCCATACTGCCAATAAAAAGCCAGATTAAATATTAAGGGTTACAATGCAGTGGGAAATTCTGTATATATTACAATATGGGGGTGTTTTTTCAGTACGATCTATTTTTTTTTTAATAGATTGGATTCGTTAATACAAAACGACGTAGCTAGTCTAGCGAACATATGATATAATTGATATGCAATGTAGCGAAACCGCTGTAAACCTAGGCCTACATTAGTGCATGATACATCATTTATGACAGATTTACTCACTCTTATGAAATAAAACAGCAGGAAATCAGTAAATACTTCTTGACATAAACCACAAAAGGTTAACGAACTAAGATAAGAATTTCTGCTCTGGCATCACATTCTTTTTCTGTTAAAAAATTGTATGATAAGCAAACAATTGAATCTGGAATGGAGTACTGCACTCAAAATTATAGAACAGCAAAGGTGGTTTTCTTATTTTCTTTAAATTTATAATTATAGGCACTGTAGACAATACTTTGCAATTGGCTGTTTTGCATGCAGTGCAGTATAATTAAAAACATCATTTGATACTTACTTTGCGCCATGGAAGGTTGGAAACACCGTAGTCAAGCCTTAACTCGGCTCCAAAATAAAGTTCACGGGTAGCATAGAGGCACAGGTGTATCCATGGTAGTTACTGACACACATGTTTTAATTTTGCAATTCATTTGTGGTCCAGATGAATCATTCACCATGCGGCCAAAGCAAGATGAGTTTGTTGCATCAACACTAGGATTTATAAAGAAATACATGAAATGGAATCACATCATATGGAAAAGGTTCTGTAACTGCTTGGTAATATGCCTTTTGTAGGGTACACATTACTTTACTGTCACATACATGTAACACCTGCGCCCCATTTGGAATTAAACACATTGCACAATAAATTGTTAAAAAACTTAAACAAGACATGAATTGACAGTGAAATATAGTATTGAACAATTAAAGTTGTGATGCGTTGAGTACGATACATGCACTATTAATTGTAGGCACATATTCCTTTCAATAAATTTCACACAACAAATTCACAAAAATGCATGCACATTTCACAATGTTAGTGTTACAGTACGAGGTATTTGCACTACCGGTAACCTTTTCTCATTATAAGTACCCTCCTTCACCTCAAATGTTACATACTTACGTGTACTGTATATAAGGCCAAAAAGGACAAGTTTTGTTTCTTGTCAGCGCGCCCATCAGTCAAATGTATGCGTGTCAACCCTATTTTGGGGGGACAAAAAAGTATATATTCCAGAGTGCGCGATCGCGGGATTCTCGCACCTGTTTATTTCTTACCAATCATTGTTTTTAGCATAATTTTTCATCATCTGCATGTATATTTTTGTGAAATAAACCTCAAGCAATTATATATTCATCCTGTCTGTGTCCACCACTAATGTGAAAATATAAAAAATGTCACCTTACCCGCTTTTAGAATGACGCGAAACAAAGTCCTTTTTTGGCCTAGTTGGTATTAGACATTTTTAATAAACTTTAGGCATTTTTAATTGACCTTTAAAAAAGTTTATGTACCATTTGCGCGAGACCTTTGTCCTTATTCTGATTATTCTGGTTGTGCTTCAAAATTTAATGATGTAAAGCTAATCACAAAATATAGCTTTGTGTCATTGCTCGAATGTGTCATCCTGCTCAGAAGCACAGGATGATGACGACGATGGTGGTGGCAGATGCATTGTAAGGTTGGAATCGGCGTTGCTCTTCTGGAGTTTGTTTTTGTAGATAAGGAATTGAGCAAATTCGCTGTTTCTACAGAAGCCTCAAGTCTACATACCAAATCATGTATGTTTGGTAAATTAAAAACCAAGTCAGTTTAAATCAAAATTGTACAAAATGTATGCATTTACTTTATAAGTTTACCATACAGTAAGCTGCTTAACCCTCTATTGGCCACCTAGATAAAACTGTGCTAAAATTATTTCCGACAGGATTCTATGTCCAAATGATATAAAACAAAATTTGATAAGAAATTTTGAATTTGCATAATTGCATGTAATTAGCTAATTATTCAATATGTAGCCCAGATGCTACATTGGTAAATACAGGAAACATGTGGGAAATGTTTTACTCTTTTTTTTTACTCTGGTATTCTTTCAGAAGGCCATGTAACAATAATTATAAGAATAGGTACACAGACTTAGTACGTCAACACAACATTGTAGTAGGTACCACTAAATTCAGTACAGTAAATGAAGTAAATCCAAGATGTCCCCACCCCAATCATACAAACACATGATATGCACAAACTACCCATTAAAATCTGTACCAGGAATATGTTCAAACAAAAATCATGGTACATGTAGGCAGATCAGTAGCAGTAAAAGTAACCTAAAAACAATCTTCCAAACATTTTGTAGCACTCTGTGAATGGCAGGAGTCTCTATTTTATTATAACTAATGGTAGGCCTATACATCACTGAATCACAATGTACATGGGTATCCCACCCAAAATCACACGCCAGTTCATTGTACACACATTTGTCACTATTGACTGAGTTTCCATTTTTAGCAGTATGCTTTTGGGTTTGACAGGGCAATCATGAGATCATATGCGTACATGTACATCGAACAGCTTAGGTCTTTGTTATCAAGTTTGACTGGGTCACAGCCTGAGTCAAAAGTTTGTGGGAGGTCAGTCAAGAATACATTGAAAAGTAGTTGGCTCAAAACACAGCCTCCGTTAGAAGAGTACATATGGATTATATTCGTAAAAATAGTGCATTTTTCCATATGGTATCAAAAGCTGACGAGAAATCAATGATGCATACACCTACGTAAAGTTGTGCCTGTCATATTTTGTTAATGTACTTATCAATAAGTGTTTTAAGCCCAAAGTATATGATCACCTGTCCGAGACGCTTTTTCGAAACCTATTTGGTTAACAGGAATAGTCTTATTTGCCTGCATACTCTGCGATTTGATTATGAAGAAACAAACCAAAAACAGTTTGCTTAGATTACTTGATAATATTAGGGTCTTTTTTGTCTCCCCTTTTGTGTATTACCGTGAGCATGCTAATGTATGTCTCCTCACCTTTGGGAAGATTCCATTAGCATAGACGGAGTTAAAAAGTTTAGCAAGGAGTTCAGCTAAGAAATCAATACTTTTCTTCAGCATTTTATTTGGTATCCCTTCTATACCAGATGCCTTTTTAGTGGCACTCTTGACCTCATTCAGTTTTCTTAGATTTAGTTTTGGTTGCTTTTTTTGTTATTCTCGTCCATTTTCGAATATTCTGCAGCAGGTCCACAAAGTCATTAACTGAACAATCTCTATTGGGTTTATCTAAGTTAAACGTCTCGGACATAAACTGCCCCATCTCTTGTTTGCTACTTGTGTGTGACAAACTCTGCCATGAATTCTGCATAACATTGAAAGTTAATTTGTAATGTACACGATATCATGCAGTGAATTGAAAGGGGGGTGAAGTCATGCACCTTGAAGTACTCAATATCATTAAATAATGATTTGCTACTCAACATATAATTATAATCTATTGTACCTGGCGCTCCTCTGTGGCTTAAACATGTGAAATTACCTACAGTATCTCCCAATTTCCTACCATTCAGTATTTGCAACCCACTGTTTTTACACAGTTCTAAAAGTTTTTTGCCATGTGCATCCGTAGAATGGTTGTCTAGGTTATTTCTAGGCAGTTCTGTATCAAATAATCATTACTTACATTCAATAAGTCTATATCGTCATTGGCAATGTAATCCGCATCTGTGCTCGTTTTTGCATTAAAATCACCGACCAAAATACATTGACCCCGACTTGATTAACGTGCAATATCTGCTTCAGGGTAAAAAATTACCTAATTTCTATTGGTAAAGCTTGTACCTACAGGACTTATATATATTTGTAATGCGTACATATCTTGGTGGAACAAAGTGCTTTTTACATAGTTTAAACCACATAAATTCTGAGTTTGTGGGTTTAATAAATGTTATTCCTGTTAGTAAACTATTCTTAACACCCACTGCTAAACCACCAAATGCTTTATTGGCTTTGGGGGACTTTGGCCTCAGGTTCATTTTAATGTGATAGCCATTCATCTTACCCTTATCTGTAGTACCACAGTGGGTTTCAATTAGACAGAATACATCCAATTTGGCTATCAAGGTTTGCATTTCTTGGAAATCCAACTTGGATACCCTTTCATTGGCAAACCTTTTGTATAGTCCATCAGTGTTCCAAGCACCAATTTGTATGCTTGATTGTGAATACGTTGGCATCAATATGTTGTTTATCCTGACATACATGTAGTGTAAGGTACCGGTATACAATAAGTGTAGTTTACAGCATTGGTGACAACTTCCCTAAACTCAAGAGTTCAATGAAACCTTGGTCTAGTTCTCGCTCTATGAATCATTTCAAATTTTCCTTGTAAAAGTTGTTGCCATTATTGCTTTACCAGTTACCACACTTCCTAATAAATATTTATACTGATGATACTCCCTCCTTCTTTTTTCGTATTGAGGTCTGGTTCTGTGTACAATTTTACATCTCGTGTTTAAGACCAGCATTTTTGTCCCTTCATCAGATAGGTGAAGGCGATCCTCGGCGAGTAGATGACTTCTGATGCATAAATTTCTGAGAAAATTGCTATTGTCACAGAAGTGTAGGTTGGGGGTTTCGCTGTATTTGATGGCATTTTTCAGGATTGGGTTAACAATTTCAATGTTTTTGTTCAGATGCAGGTCATCAGCACGCGGAACTCCTAGTGCGATTATTACTTGGGTAGCCGGGTGATCTCTTGCAGATGCTTCTCCCAAGTTGATTCGGCGCCTTGATCAATACTATCGCGTTTAATGTCATTTGTGATTTCGTCGATCGTGACGCAGTCTGGTTTATGTCGTAGTGCTTCCTGTGCTTGCCTTATTGTGTATGCTGTTTCTATGTTCACAGTGGCTTGGGAGACTAGGCATTCGCTATCGATCTCTTTGGTGTGGGAGTTTCCCACAACTACGATGTAAGGTTTCCGTCTTTCCGTCTGGGATGTCCTGTGGTGTCTATTTGTTAATGAGTGGAGGGGAATTTGGACGCGCAGCTAGTGGGTATACATGTCTTGTCAGCAGTGACAGCACTCTTCTTAGAGGCAGCTTCTCTCTTAGATGTACTCTTCATTTCGCTGACATAGGTGCTCTTTTTGCTTCGTAGAGATCATCTCTGCACTTTTAATTTGTATGTCTTTTTTTAGTTCTTGTACGCTTGCTTTGAGTGACACTATTCTGCTGTTCTTTGATGTGATGGCCTCTTCTAATTTGGTTATGGCTGTCACCATGCTGCTGTCTTTACCGGTAATCTTCTGTAGCAGAAGATTACCAGTATTTCACAAAACAGATCAGGATACAGTGGAAGATACTTTAATGAAAATTATAGGCAAAGGCTAAAACAAAACTAAAAACCAAAAACAAAAACCCTGTAAAGATATAAAAGAAAAGAAAACAATCCTTTAACATACTTAAACATTTTAATTCCCAAAACAAAACAAAACATAATTCCCAATCCAAAATGTTTGTTACATGTATCAATAACACTTAAAACCCTTGCTCTATTAACTTAAGTGTACTTAACCGAAACATACCGAAACAAATACCCCTTAGTTTCACTACCTTGAGTCCACCAGCTCAAGAATAAACACATTCCATCTCTGACCACCAATAACCACTTGGTTGTACTTGATAATCAATCATTATACGGAGAAAGGACCTTAAGCAGAGTAGACTAAATTAAATGTACGTACCCCGACCAACCCAAGGGACTTCGTCACTACCACATCAGCATCTATGTATATATCTCGGGGGTGGTGGCGATCGAGCAACCTTCACTGGTCACTCTTTATACATGTACCAGCTGTTCGTAAATACAATAACGATCCCTCTGAATACGATGACAAAGGAATTTAGAGAACAAATCTATGTACAAAATTTACTCTGACCGTATTATTGTTATGCCCAGACGATATCAAAATCGGCAATATGACTAGTTAAAAATAGTACACACTATAAACAAAAAGTAAACTTTTGGCTTACAATTTATCATTTAGGACACACATGCTATCATGGCAATCGGCAAAGTATCTTAATCGTCATGGATTATTAATTGTCAATGGTGAATTCGAACAAGTCGTGAGTTTTACACGATCAATTAAATAGATGTAGGGCCTACGGCAAAATAACGCAAATACCCATTCGGCAACAATAAACAAATATAAATGATTACACATTATCACAGGAATATCAATGATTGCAAATGAAGAACAGTTTAAGAAAAATATCGATGATTACAAATGAAGAAACAGTTTAAGAAAAAGGAAAAAGTTTTCAGCATATTACTGAAAGAATATTCTACTCTACGAGATTTTCTGTACAAAATACCCAACGTTCTTCCTGCCCACCCTGAATGACTCTCCAAGGTCTCCGCCGTCCGCTACAGACTCAACATATCGGTGTGCAGGGGTTAATCCGTACGCCGCCCTGGCGTAATCGTTCTAGTTAAACACTTATATTCTACCTTAAGCCAACGTCAACATAAACCCATGGTACATAAGCTGAGACGAACTTTACGTTCGTATGTTCCTCAGAAATACCAGTACATTTCTCAGATACATTGTATTACAAATATCGTTTCTTTACAAAACACATTTTATCCCAATTTACCGAGAAACCAAAATGTACGATCCACCCATCATACTTCGAACATAACTAAACGTCTCATCAACCTAACAAAATTACGTTGAAATAATTTTCGCAACTTAACCCTATGACAAAGTCACATTATATCCCATATACGATCTCGTAAAACCATCAACTATGCAAACCAATAGCACAATTACATCAAATACACCTCGGCCCGAGAGTCTGCCAGTTAAACACAAAATAATGACCAGAAAATGAATTAGCTTACCTCATCTTCTAATGATACATCATTACAAATTGTCTCATTTCACGCGTATACGTCGTGCGTGTGCAGATGTGAACGTACAACTTTTACACACAATGCATCCGGAGGTCAAATTTTGGACATCGTTTACTGTAAAATAGAACGTGTTTAAAGAAATGCCACCACAGAACCTATGGAAGCATGTATCTCTAATGTGTGTGATACTTTAGTAGTGATAGGGATAAAAAAAAAACACCCGCTAAGAACAAACGAATGACTGCATGTTTGGTTGTGTGACCCGAACGCTGTATCAATGAGTGGTCAAAATTATGTACCAACTGAATCTGTCTCGCAATGAAACAACGCCACCAGCAGCTTGTTTTGAGACCAGCCCACAAATGCCACCCACGTAGATGAAGCATGTGATCCCAAAGAATGACATGATTGGTCAATTGATATTTTTTAGTAAACTAAAACACCCGCTAACAACGATTTCCCGCCACATAACTTCTGCATCTAGAAACGTCTACGAACGGTCTGCCAATGGATTATACCACTTCAACGCGGGGGTGTAAAGTTATTGTTTGAGGGGCGCGAGGGGACAGTCTAGTTTCATACTAGCGCGTACAGAAGCCCAC
>JAVCKS010000339.1:4615-16154 GCA_032273685.1 Pteraster tesselatus | reverse complement strand
TTAATTTCAAAACACACTAAATATTGCCACCTTCTTTGCTTTACTTTTTTAAAGTGAGGAAATGTTTATAGCCAATACCTTGGGATCTGAAGATAGCAGCGAATTGATCTAAATTATTGCTGATGAAAATATGTAATTATTCTTGGATAAGGTATCACTAATTTTGTTCAAAGGCGCATTACTATTCATGTTAAGTTTATAAGACTAGTTTAACTAATTGAACATATAACACCACTCATCCCTAAAAAAACACTGGATTGAGCTTCTATTGTTAAACAAAAAGTGAAGCAGGCAATAATTTGGTGGCGGCCATATTGGTCGTACCAAAAACATAGTTGCATGGACAGCATTGACGGATTGAAATTTTTGGAGTTTATCATGCGTTTTTAGAACGGAAGAGGTTATGCATTCCATAGAAGAGTTTAGTTAAAGCATTTTATAGCTACCGTTTTTTACATTTTTGCTAAATTATGGGTACGACCAATATGGAGCCGAGCAACATTTGCGGGCTGCAAAAATCCTCGGCTGTGAGAGCAGTCTTTTTGCTATTACACACAGCTGTATTTAAAACAACCAATCTCATTTCCAGCCTATTCGGAGTCGTGCGACCTCACGGTTACCGGACCGGTTTGCACCTGGCTCCTACGGAGCGACCCTGCCCGCCATCTGATTGCCCAGCTCACGTGACAGCTGACAGAGGGCGCACGGGCGGCAGAAGGTCACCGTGCAGCAGTCGCCAAGGAGAGAGCCCTGCACGTTGTGACGTCCGCGGAAGTGCGCCCTCATGAGCATGGTTGCGCGTGGCACGCAGCAGGGCATGCAGCAGCCTTCGCCCATCTTGGAGGACACGTGACACTCGTAGCACGGCAAGCACAGCAAGCCCGCCATACCTGCACGACAATAAGCGTCAAAAGCAAAATGAGAACAAACAAGAAAGTACCGAGGACATTTCAATCGGGTCGCATCAGTGATCTCTGTATAATGGTGGCGCTTTGGGTCATGTATTTGAAGCCTCCGATCCGCCATCTTCCTACTCCAAAAACGTACGTATCCGGTCGGGATCAATTATATTTAGAACAAAAAAGCTCAACCGGGCTTGATCTGCTTGGATTGTGTGCAGCAGCGCCCTCTGGGTCGCACTATTGCGAATTTGCGCCTGTTCATCTTTTACTTACATCCACCGCAATCTTCGAAACACCCACACAAAGGAGTGGACCAGTCACGTGGCAGCCCTCTAGGATGGTGAACGTCCAGCTGTGTCTTGAACAAAAAAAAACACAATGAATAATAATGCAGCAACAACAACAAGAGGTTACAACATTACGAGTCGCTTTAACGCTATATTGGAGCACGTTATAACGACCACTGTTATAACGAACACTATTATAGAATTATTGCTTTAAGACAAATCTTGGATATAAAGAGCAACATTATTTTATAACAAAGGAAAACGTGGGGTACTATAGGTAAACGAACACACTGTAATGATAATACAAACATGTTTGGAAGTGTTTATATAAAGAACACTATACACAAGGAATTAGATATAACGAACACACTGTTATAACAACATTCACTTTTAACACGAAAACGGAGCACCTAATTGGTGACATCTCATAATTTTTCGTTTTATTTTCTGTGAAGTCACCTTACGGGCTCCGTGTACTCTGATAGCTAAACTGTGGTTTTTCTTTGGTCTCTCATAATTGGACGCCGCCATATTTAAGACCATAGTTGGAAACACGACCAATCCAAGAAAAAGCTGGACGCATTAGATGGACCCACCGTTAACTAAGATGCTTGAACGCTTGGTCGCGCAATGGGCATAGCAAAATATATTTCAGTTATAACAAAATACTTACGTTAAAACCACATTATACTCGTTGTATTTCAATCTTGCAATAACAAACTTCTTCATATCTGTTGTCTGATCCCATTGGCTTCTTGGGTGACCCCCTACTCCCACTGGGTGCTTTAGCGAAGTTGTTGTATTACAAAGTGGTTTGTCTGGTCGCGGCCGCTTATTGTTTTATTGACTGGTCTTACCTGAACGATGGTGGCCGTGGTCGGTTGAGACTGGATGACGTACTGAACTGGCAGCGCCCCGGGATCCATGGCTTCGTGTGTAGACTGTCTCCCCTCAAATAGTTCCACTATCGGCTGTCGAACCGTATTTCCTATCACACCGGCTGTCCTGAGTGACATCGAAAATTTGCGCAAATATTACCGGAAATAATTATTCGAGAAATGGTCTTTCTCAAGACCATTCTTTCTCAAGACCATTTCTACGCCCAAAAATGGTCGCCTATCTTTTTAAAAACTTACCGCTCTTTTCATTGACAGCAAATCTTCAAACGTCGCCTGGGCGAGGGCAGTCGATCGAACGCGGATAATATCAGGGCGGGGTCGTTACTTCCCAGCGGCAGACTCCTGATGACAACCGACAACCTAAACCCTAAAAATAGGGCGTAGCCGTTTTTGTTAATACTAGTTGGTATGGTAACAGAACATCACATACCCATCCTGCGTAGACCAATTAAATTACGTAAATTCAGGCCCGCCGATAGAGGGGGGGGGGGGTAGCCGGGGCAACTACCCCAGCGTCTATTGGCATCTATTGTTTTTCACTGTTTTTCATGGGCCCCGCTTTGTCCCGGGGCAATGGCCGCCATCCATGAAAAACAAATTTTTCTGGTTTTAGACGTCCTAGGGAGCATAATGTGGTACTTAAAATACAGTATAGGTATATACATTTTGACATTATTTTGCGAAAGGGCATTAATATTAACTATACGTGTACCAACTTATTTCACAAGCCGAGTGAATGTAGGCAGTGATTGTACATATTGACATACCTACTTTTATCCACATTATATTTATTCGACTAGTAGTGTTTCTATAGACTTTACCAAAGACGTCATTTATTACTATAGAGGGCGTGCTTGTTATACCCGCGATCTATCGAGCAGCCTGGCCGGCCATCCACCATTTGGAAGTAAAAGCGCCCTCTTTTGAAAATGTTACATTGCAAGGACGCGCCCAATGGATACATGTCCAGTACGGTACCGGCCCGTATTGCCCACCACACAGTTCACGACACAGACCGTAGAGGCGTTGGGTTAAAAACTGCCATCAACCAAATTCCAAGAAATGAAAGCTTAGAGCCAACACAATGAATCTTAGACCCTTAGTCGCTTAATAAATAAATTGCCTGGTTGTGGGTTCGATAACATCAGGTTTTATTTTAAAAAGAAATTGCTGCGGCTGGCCTAAAACTGCTAACCTGGGATTCGAAGGTTTTGTTTTTGTTTTGAAAGAAAGTTCAGTGACCGCCCATAACTATGTATTTATAATTATGTATTGCAAACATGCACGATACCTACTAAAAACAGCCAATCAGAGTCTCGGTGGCAATTCTGTTCTATGAAAAATACGGCGGTGACGACTGTTATTTTGTGTCGAGAAAATCCTTGAAGCGCCCTCTATATATTCTAAAATGGCGCCATTACAAATTATTTTGTGCGAAGGATTGTTTGGGTAAACACAACGACACGGCAGGGAAACAACATGTCTACTTTTCTGTTCTAAACCGTAAAAAAACACGGAGAAGACATTGAGCTACGATTATATTTTACCGTCCGTTTTTGGAAACTTCAGGAACTCTATTGGACTGTTATTGGCGTTCTCCACCGAGGGAAACGTTGGAAAAATTATACGGGACACAATCTTCAGCAAAGTTCAACCGTGCCCACCGGCGCAAGGCTCGGCGATCCTTGACGGTGCTGAGGGGCAACTACGCCGTTGCGATCATGCGATCATGTGTTAACACAAGCGGGGACAACTCCCGGGCACGTGGGTAAGTCATACCGTACCTAAACCATAATACCGTAACAATAGTTTTGTAGTAATATTGTATGCGACTTGTTGTTGTTGTGGTTGTTGTTTTTGTTTTTGTTGTTTCTATGTCACCCGTTGCTCTTTGCGCCAGTTAATATACTTAACTACTTCTACTACTTTATTGATTTGTTATTGTACTCCGTCATGCGGTACGATTATTACACTCGTATCGCAGGCAGAAGATGTTACTATTTGAGAGTTGGGAGGAAATCCCTGGGGATGGGGGAAACATATGAGGTAATTAGGCAGGCACCGCGGTTTGTGTGCTGATAGACATCGCTCACAAAATTAAACTGGACATTCCGGAAATGTATCGCCTTTGTTTATTGCACCTAATGTGTAACCAACCATGAACAGATTGAACAATTGAATAGTTGGACACAAAGCTAGTCCTCGCTTAAGTTGTAACGGGGCGAAGGAATGCAGCGCAATGCAAGGCAAGGCTATTCCCGTAAAGTCCCACACTCCCCTTTTCAAAACTGTTTCATAACGCAACACAGCTTTTGTGAAAAGGTACCTTCCTATTTCAAAATAGCGGCATTTTGACGTAAAATTCGCTTTGCAATAAGTTTGGTCACAGGGCGCCCCCATTCGGTCATAATGCGCACATTTCTGGTCTCTACATGTTTACGTTTGCATGACCACAAACGGCGAAGCACGCGATTCGTCGTTTGGCTGGGGATTGATTCCAACTATTTCTTCTTTTCTTTGCGCCCCCCCCCCCCCACGTTTCCCTCTTATAGAAGTGATTTGAACTAGCTAAATAACCTTTTTTCACAATCCCAGACATTGTCTAAAATAAAACGCAACCAATCAGCGTATTCCAACTAGTTTATTTGTTTCGTTAGAGTTGCGAACCACTAAACTGCTCCCTGGCGAATTTCGGCAACAAATATCCGATGATAGTGAGACATTGTAAACGAATCGTACTCTTTATCGAGTTATAAACATATCAAAACATTTATTCCATAGTTTTGTTCATTTCTAACTTAGATGAAATATACATTATTCCTTTTGTTTATAAACTATAGTTAAAAAAGACTGAAACGCAACTCCAATCGTCCCATTTTGATTACTGGAAAACTGATTACTGAGTCACTGTTGATTACATACAGCTAGATGTCAACGTTGACGATATTATCTCACCTTATAAATTGTCTTATAAATTGTCTTACAAAAAATGATGAATTAATAGTGTTCCAAGGGTTAATCTTGATGACAGAATTCATAATTAACCCAATAATTAACATCTTCGCTAGGTTATTACGTATGTCTTCGAATGATCTCCAAAAATGACTCCGCTTCTCTCCCCAGAAAAAAAACCCCAGGCGCACCTAATTAAATGCAAAAGAATTCAATATTGTATAGAGATGACCCCAAAAATATAACTACCCTCTTTTGAATAACCACGATCGTTGATAGGCACCCCAGACAAGTTCACTACTCGACCTGCAATCGCGACCCCCTGTCCCCTGCCAAAACACCCCTCTGTTCTCACGGATATCCGCTGTAAGGCCCCTCCTTATCTGCTGGTCCAGTTCTAGACGCTCCCACGACCGGAGTAATAAAAGAAATCGAAGAAATCAATGCATAAACAATAAATGCATAAACCATTCCATGAAATACATTGGCCCCGGATGGACCAGTGCTATTCCCTCATCTTTAGTTTTAGTCACAGGGAGACAGACAGAGAGAGAGAGAGAGAGAGAGAGAGAGAGACACAGAAAGAGAGAGAGTTTAATCATCAATGGTGAGAAACGGTTCCCCTGAAAATTTCCTCAATTCATTATTAATAAGTACGAGATATGGGAGAGAAAAATAACACGTTTTGCCCTTCCCCGTCCCCGTCTCGTCCCATCGATCTATTATGTTCGTCTTGGTAACGCATCGCATTGTGCACGTCGTGGCTATTGTCCGCTGCACGTGCAGTCACATGTTCCCAGCCCTAGCAACAGTCCACCTATCACAATGGCGGAGACAGACGCTACTAGGGAGGGGGGAGTTGGGGGGGGGGGGGAAGTACGAAGAGAGCTACGAATACTCCAAGCCTCGTGTGGTGCGTAAGGATTATACGGGTGCATATTCCGCGCCGGGCCCGTACCGGTTACCGCGCTGAGGCGGCCCGTGCGCGCGGGACGTGTGGCCGGCGCGTGCCGCACTTGCCGAGCAGACGATTCCGTATTGTTTCGCGAGCACTAATTTCCCGCGCGAAAACACTAGAGAGATTGATAAAAAAAAAGACAAGAACTTGACAAATTAGCGAGCGATGCGCCACTTGTTATTTGCATGACTGCACGAGTGGGTGGACTCAAGTGCCAATGCATTAAATTTGCCTGTCATTGTTAACTGCCTATTTGAAGTAGAGTTGTTTTCCCGAATGGTTAAATTTAAGTTAGTATCTTTCTACATAGATATATAGATTAGTGTGAATGTATAGATTAGTGTATATAGATTTTTGTCTATATTATACATGTACATGTACTATACAAATCATAAATTATATAAATGTCATGGTATCGTATTCTGCCTTTCTGGGAGACACACAAAGGGTCTGGGTGATTGTGATCGTCTATATCGTGAGTTCATACATGTTTTATCAGCCTCACCACAAGTGTCTGTATCGTCTGTTGATGTGCAGCTTTATTTAGACCACACCACAATTGTCTGTATCGTGAGTTGACAAAATATTGACAGCTAACCACAACAGTGTGTATCGTGAGTTCAAGCATGGCTTTGCACCACAACGGTCTGTATCGTAAACTGAAACAATTTTGTTTAAAGGTTCTGCAACGTAACCTGGTACAGATTTCTTACCACCACAAGGGTCTGTATTAGCGTGAGTGAATATATTTTGTATTTTGCGTTCAATTCTTGTACAATTCCTGGCGGAAAACCATGTATCTAGCGGTAACCATGCGCCGTGAAATCAAAAGAAATCTGACAAATGAGGCTGGGACAAAAATGATGCCCAAATACAGAAAATGCAGGTAACACTCCAGGATATCAATGGCGGCATTTAATCACGTGATCTAGGCAAAAAAAGTCGCCCTTTGACATGGTTACCATCTATGAAAATAAAGTAGAAGGAACGATCGGGTTCTACACAATAGTATTCGTCCCTCCGAGTGGTAAAGAATTCCACATTTTGGAATCCTTGTCCCACGGACTGATATCTGTTGAAGACTTTGCGAGTCTGGGAAATTGCAGGGATATTGCTGTAAAAACAGGCACAGCAAATGGCACTTACTGTATGAATAATTTTCCCCATCGTAAATATATTAGTCGTTAATAATTAGCGGCAATAATTTCGCCGTGTCTCGCATCTAATATGTCTCTTTATTCCTAATGTTTACTGCGTACGGTTAACCATGTATTTGTATAGAAATTGACTGAATTAAGCGCAGCATTAGCTTCGCGCCAACATGATATTGGCAGCCGGCCAATGTAATTCATCTCGACAAGAAAATGCCCAGTAATTATCCGCGAATTGAAATTCATGTACCGTCCCTTTCACTACCAATTTTTTTAAAGAATTATTATTATTATTATTATTTATACAGCGCAAATACATTAAAATAAATGATCAAAAGCGCTGTACATAAAATACAATAAAATTGAAAACATATGTATGCGATAAATAAAAGAGTATAATACTATGTAGAAAAGACCTACATAAAAAAAATAAAAATAAACAAAAATAAAAGCTTCATTAATTACTAAATAAGGTAGTGGGGGAACCAACTATATTTGTGTACACTGCAAGCAGGATTAGCTGGTATTCGTTTTGCCATCTTACCGAATTATCATCCGGATTCTCCTCTTTTATCGTTCTTTCAAAAACTATTTTTAGGAAGTTGATGGGTTAAACAAAATCGATTTCTTAACTTTGGGTGTGATAATTTTGACTAACTCACTCTCGACTGATGCCATTTCTAAATTTTCGCCGATTTATTTTACCGTTTCAGCAGAAACCCTTTGACAAATCGCCCACGTATGCACGTGTGGTGATGTTGGAAACAGTCAATGCGATACTTTAATGTTTTTCCAATAATTTATTGAAAATTGGCAAATGAACGTTAATCTCCTTTCTGTTTTGAAAAAAACAAATGTGGGCGAATTTTTAGTAATTTTCTCTCTTGAAGTATAGGCCTAAACAGTGTAGTTCTTTGAAATAAAACGGAACGACCACAAAGGGCCAAATCCTAAAAAGGCGAATTCACTCCTTTCTTCCAGAAATAAAATCGAAGATCAATATTTTATGTCAAAATAATTTGATAGTGTTGCCATTGTTATTAACTTTTATTTATTTATTTATTATTTTTTTTTGCCTTTTTCCTTTTTAACTTAAGTGCCTTGGGTTGCCTTATTTTACATTTAATTTGTGCTTTGAAATTTGTACCTGTTTTGTACTATTTTGATTGACTTTGGGTTTTTGTTTAAGCTATGTTAAACTTCTCGTTTTAATTTTCCAATTTTAAACTAACCATATATATTATTAGTGTCCTCAATCGACACCAACATCTTGCTGTTTAAGCCTACCCGGTAGATAAATAAAATAATAATAATAATAATAACTAGCTTTATTACACAAACAAAGTCCATCCACGGTAAGTATTTTTGTTTCAGTACGAATCTTTCATTTTGATACAAAAATTAATCAGTCAGTGGATGGATTTGTTCTCGTGCCGTGTGATGATCATTTTGAAGCTAACCGCAAGAGGAAAACCTATCAAGTTATTTAAAAATCATATTTCTCAAGGTGAACCTCGGTCGGAAATCGGGCGGCACAGGTCTATAAAATTGCAAGAAACAAATCCCACGTGTTCCACGTGGCCTTACTCCCGTTGAAAACCACCTGACGATGACGGGAGCACAATACCGTCACTCAACCGAGACTTAACGTTACATTATTAGATACTTTACAACGGTATCAGCTCATATCAGCTTACGAAATCCTCAGCGAAATCTACCGCCTTCATCATGACGATATTACAAATCACGCGCGTGTCGTTAGCACGCCTGATTTCATTTTGGAAGGAAAACATTTTCTTTTCGAGTAAATTTTCAAGTCGGCGGGTGTTGCGGAAAAACTAGAATAACCCTGCTCCCCTCCCCCCTCGCCGGCAGGCTCCAAAAGGTCATTGCGCTTTGTTTCGCCGTGGACGACGGTTTTCGGATGCTATACCCCTCCCCCTAAACGAGATACATGCATGTACTATACCGTATTGATCTTACTGAACGATTGCTATCGGGAGCGGGGAGACCTTTGTTCACCGGATTTGTTTGTTCGGGACTCCCCACCTTTCGGTGACTTCATCTCCGAGCGGCGCAATTGACCCCACAAAAGGAGCCACGTCGACCAGCTAAATAGGGCGCCCTCATTCGGATCCCAGCTTCGAATTATAAGGTGGCGTGGCCACGAAGCTCAAAAGCCGCAATTTCTCGGCTTTTTTGTCTCTCTCGAGGTTAACTACAACAACCAATCAACGGAACTTTCGCCAGAATAATATTAACTTATTTCTCGTCGCTATGGCTTGGCCCATCTTGGGTCTCGCTTCGGACAGAGATGGCGCCCTTTCAGACAACAAAATGAAAGTTATAAAATCCAACTCATTTTCACTGCATGCTTTATAGCCTACTCAAGTTACGTCTGCGTGAATATTTATTTCGATGTACCTGGATGCCTAGAGTGGTGCAGCGGTACCTTCGCTTCCTTAGTCTCTGAGAAACCCAGTTTAACTTGGAGCACCATTGCGGACGTACGAGCACGCACACTGTAGCCCAAATTGATAGTGTATATTTATAGACCATCATTGAGGCTACAGTATGCGTGCTCGTACGTCCGCAATGGTGCTACATATATAGCTATAGCTGTATATGTACCGGGTATGCTACCAACCGTCTTTAGCAAAGATTGTGCTTGGAATCATGTCACTTGACCACCACTGTGGCAGTAGCAGTCTTGAGCAAAGACTTTACTAAGAATCAAGTCCAAGTGATGATTGCCGTAGTTGTATTGTCAGTTATCCATCACACGGGTCTGTATCGATGTAGTTTCATTTAGTAACAGCCTTTAGCAAAGACTAGTTATTATGCGCTGACGGCACCCAAGCTGTATCAGATGAAGACCCCAGTATAGGCCTAGCCGTTTGCGATACAGACCATTGTAGTGGTTAAATGAAACTACATATAGATACAGACCCGTGTGATGTTTAACGCAACTGGCAATACAGATCCTTAAAGGTGCTAACCAAGGGTAAACCTGCCACGCCGTGTCGTGCAATGTCATTTTCAGTTACAGCCCATAAATGCACTCAGTGAATTACCGGGTCATTTTTTTTTACCTAAAGTTGATAGTTTTGGAAACGTCTTAACTTTCATGTCTAGAACAATTTCACTAAATTCTTTCGGTAAAACTTGTATTTTTGTGTGACGAATTACGCTAAAAATACGCACGCATTTTAATACAAAAATTCTAATCCGATTTGAATAATTTAAAAAGTAGTTTTTTTATCTGTAGAACCCTGTTTTACCTTATCCCAACAAAAAAATAATTCTCATAATTTTTACCACGTAACTCGTTTTTCCCACGCTGCCACGCAATATTGTGAAATTAATCAACATTTTTAATAAATTGAAATCGTTCTGAAATCGGTGGCGGTACATCTTTAAACTAAACAGGTAAGGAAATTGGTAAATAGAATACTAGCACAGCATAGCCTGGTAGAACCGATGCTCGGGCCTGCGCGGCTGCGAATGTCACAGCGGTACGTCCCGGTTCAGGGCCGGCGAGCAGTGGGGTTCCATTGTGCGTGTCCGTGCGAGCTTGTACGGCGGTGCCTGGTGGGGCGTGTTCGCCGCGGAGTTGAACGATGGCCTAATAAACCGCTTAGGCGGCGAAGTACAGGACCGACAACTGTGACTAATTCTCGATCGTTTATTCATCTATTTTTAAATAAACAATTCGCATAATTAAAACTAATACTAAACTATAAAAATGAGTTCATAGAACCCGAGGCCCCCGTCATAGGAAGCTATAGCTCATAAGTCGCCATGCGGCCTAAACTACTTGGTTTAATTAATAGCGGCGGCCATTGCACAGGAAAGCGCATTTTCTTGCACACAAACGGTTCGTGTGCCATATGAACGCGCCATCCTATCCATATAAAGTGCTGAATAGCCTGTATCATCACAACACATGCTCTTTCTTGTGGCTAAAACTATGTGAGGACTATGGCAAGTCTTACCGAAGACATAATTACCAGTAATATGAAAACTACTGAAAGTTGTTACTTTTGTGAGTAGGCCCTAAATTCAGTGGGACGGAACAACACAGTGCCGGGCAACACGGCGCGCAACACGGCGCACCACGGGCCAACGATAGGGTGAAACTAAAAGGCTTTATCAATCGGTTTTAAGTCTTTTAGGTCCTGGGTCTCTGGGCTCGGCGATTCTAGCGCGGTTTTAGGAAAAGCAAAAAAAGAGTTTCAGCTGGCGAGGATGATTATTCAAAATTAGTAAAACATTGGCCATTCCAGGACTACCAATTCCCAATTTTGCTTACAAATTATATTTTGGACAAACTAGATTTATCTTAGAGAGTGTGAAATCAAATTTGCCCGAAGTGTCCATATACATTCTC
>JAVCKS010000328.1:0-11662 GCA_032273685.1 Pteraster tesselatus | reverse complement strand
CATCAACCAGCTGCATATCGAAGACGCCGACGGTCATCAGCGCGTGTGCTCCTCCTTTTCTAATGAAGACTTTTGTTCTTGGTTATTGTCTTATGGTGAATCATCGTGTGTTGCCGAGTTGAGACGATGACTAAACAGTGTTCAGAAACATTATTGCTGCCGACACGACACCGCGTGTCATCTGGTTGGGTGTGCCCTGTCGAACTGTCGAGCAGTCTTCGCTGGACGCTGTAAGGAAGTAATAGGTCGTGATGACGTCATGTCTGAACGCTGATTCAACATGAAGGATGTAAGGCCGAATACAAGAGGGGAAAACAATTAGTCATTTTTTACTTCGACAAAGTGCTCTTCATTTTTATCATAACCTAAGAATAAGACCATTGAAAACCCCTGGCTGTGTGCGTTATGTGTAAAACAGGGTGTGTGTGCGTGTGATTGTGTATAATATGTACAGTTGTGTATAATATGTACATGTGTGTGTCATAACGCGGTCCTATATCGTTTCGCCCGGACAGCGACCAGCCGAACTTTCAATAATTGTTATCATTATCCGTCAAAGTTCAAAAGCTGCTTACGGCGTAGATCTCACCGGGGCCTTGATTGTAGCCTTTGCTAAAGGCTATTCCTGGTATACACCTCAGTGAATCTCAGTACAGTCTGTTACTGACGAATGATTATATACATGTACACCTATGACAAGTCCGAATTGAAGCCCGCCCTCTGCCAGTCTGTCGAACTGTAGCAAAGACTAGCGGGAATATTTGGTTCGCTATTTTTAGAGGGAAGTTGATGAACAATTTGTTGATGATTAAACCGCCTGCGGGTAAGGGGATATATTGCTCATAGCGGTGTAAAACACAAACAAGTCCGTGCGCCATAATCTGGAAATTGTTTATTTATTCGTATTAAATTTTGTATGATGAACAGATGAAGGTACGGTTTTGTAGAGGGGGGGGGGAGGAAACCACAGAAGAAACGGGCCAGGAGGGACCACAATCTCGATTCTAGTGTGGGTCCCATTTCGGACTCCGTTTAACGAACTGAATATTGAAGCAATTAATTATGGCAAATATGCAACCGAATTATACTGAGTTTTCTCGATTTCCGCTCAGTAAATTTGGGAGAGGAGATACGACACGCAAGCCCCTCGCTCTTTGATGACTACCATATCACGAACAATAATTAACCCGACGTCCTTGTTGAACAGACCCACAGCCTGAGCAACACGATATCGTTTCGGTTGGCCGGCGAGCCGAGGATGATGTTTTCAAGTTGCATATATCTGTGACAAGTTTGGTGTCGTAATATTCCACCAAGGGATTATGGATAGCTGATGCTGATATTAAAGATAGTATAAATGTGGGATTCTGGTTCATCCGTTCTAATCTTTGTGTTTTTTTAAATGTATACGCTCATAAAATGAACCTGTACAATTGTTTCTTTGTTATTCGGATACTGTGTGCAAGTTCTGTATTGGGGTTCATTTGACGTACATTATTTGGCACGGGGAATCTAGTGTCGGTGCCATAGATGTGGGAGCCCTATCACCGTGTGTCCCCTCCCACATGTTATGCCCGACAGCGGTGTCACTTGTCGGTGATTGGGTGCCCCCCTGCTATAAGTCTCATTGATATCGTTCTGGCTCCGACACTAGTGTGGAAGTCTCTTACGGCGATGACAACATGTCAGGACCGAGTCAGTATAGGTATGTCAGCCTGTCTCAGTGTGTCAGGATGGGTCCGTCGCCATGTTGTTTTACCCCAGAAGTGAACCGAGGAGTTGTTTCGCGTCTTAAACCTTATCTTGTTGAATAACACGAGGTGATCACCTCAACTAGCCGTCACTCAAACTCCGAAACAGACCCCGGCGCAAAAACAGGAATTCTCGACCGAGTCACGCTCTACAATTTCACTTCACAGATTTGTCGCAAGGCAAAACCTCTCCACAGCAGAATATTTGAATAATTCTCTGAATTGATTGGCACTAGCTGTTTCCGGAGTCGGATTACGAAAAACTTCATTTCACTCTAAACTATAACGATGACGTCATCGTTCCAATTCGACCCAGCCAGGGTGGTGCCGCTTTACGGCGTATATTTCTAAGGGCACGTATAGCCGCGCCGCCACGTATACCGGGTGCGGTAACCCTATCGTGAATTTAGGGCTGGTCACGGATTGTGTCTGCATAGTAACGGGGCTTCAGGGAGCTCGCCACGGCATACATTTCACTGCCGCGCTGGTGGGGATACACAGTGGAACCCGTATTACAATGTCTTGATCGACTGGTTCTGATGCTGGACCCGTGCTTTTACGGGTGTCAGTTACAGGATGCCATTCTGTTGCTTGATCGCGCCACCGAGGGAATATGTGGCATTAGGGGAATCTAAAAACATGACCCGGTCGAATTTACAAGTAAATAACTTCTTCTGCAGTGACTCTAATCCCACGGTAATATTTCCGACTTCTGCTAAGACTAATGGTTCCAACTACAATTGCTACGTGGCTTTAAATAGGTATAATGTACGTCAAACCGGAGCACATAACTATTCAAAAACGCCTATGTCACAAAGCCGTATGGGAGACCTATCTATTATGCACTGTTCATTTAGTATTTCCGTCGCAGTAAACGCAAGACTTGAGTTCATCAAAAACATACATCCATATACAGCGGCCGCAATTTTCGATATTTCCTGCTTCTTTAAAAGCAAATAACTCTGAAAAACCCAAATCCCGTGGATTAGGCGGAAGTCTCTGCGTGACGTATAGTCTAGGGTCCTGCCGCCGTACAGTACATAACAATCTCCAGACTATACAATCTTTATAATCTCTTGAGAAATACTGGCTGGATCTGAGTGCGGTGTAACGTTTCTCAAAATAGCCCAGCGATGTCAAAACACACGACTCGTATTCGGTTTCTGGTGGCGGGAAAACTTAGACCCATCTGCACGCCGATGTTGTTAAAGAGATACATGCACTATCCAATTTCAGATCGATGTCACCTTTGTAGCAATAAACAACAATGTTTGGAAATGAATTATTGCCTTCCAGATTAGTTCGAGACGAGAAAATTCGATTGTAAAAGTTCGTCAATGGATTTGTATTCGTACCACTGGCACACATAACATCATATTAGCGCTAATAACATGTGCAAACATACCAAACAATTAATTCGACGTTTAGCATCATCAACCAAGAGGAAACCGGTTTGAAATGAGAGGCACATTCCAAAAATGATACACCATCTGCTACTCCATGTAGTTGTAGTAACTCGTATTTGTACTGTTTGGTACTGTTAGTGACAGACTCCTCTTCTTTACAGGGAAGTGATCTGGACGGGCTGAATAGTCTTTTTCGCAACCCCAGACATTGTCTGAAATAACTAAATAAAATAAAAATAGAAATAGGACAGCACATCTCTACTGTTTTACAATATTATCCGCAGTCTGTTTACCACTCTCTATATTCATGTAGACGTTTTATCATAATCCATCTCGATATTTGCGCGGGCTGTTGCACATAATTAACTAGTTTTCCTACATAATGCAAATGTTATGCTAACTTGCTCTTAATAGCGTTGCCCTTGGCAACTCCAAAGCTTGTCCAACGATAGAAATCGAATCAGAAGAAGCAGGTGAATTCGCAAATAAGCCCTTTCACAAGGAAACATTCATTAAAGCACAAATCGTTCTTTTTATGAAGCGGATGCGTCACGGTAACGTTAAAGGGCCTCTTCCTAAAGGAAAGAAGGCGTACTCATTAGTTGTGGGGTGCGCCCCTTTAAAGGACTCAGTGTACTTGAAAAACGATAATCAAGATGGGTTAGTTTGGAAACGAGTGGAGCCTACGACACGACTGCATAGTACGATGCACGCGAATGAACATTCCAATTGAGCAATGGTCTGATGCAGAGACAGAGCTAGAGTGCATGTGATGAGCTGAGGTCAACGCGTCGCGTGAGGGACGTACGGTGGCCCATACAGGCCAGGTGATACACTAGCCATATAGGTTACACAAGAGATCGTCCAATATCTGGAACAAGTTGGTATGGAAATCATCACTAGTTTTTAACCCGATTGTTGTATCCGATCGACACACCCAGATGCCACACCTAGATGCCACACCCAGTGCCACGCCTAGTGCTACACCCAGTGCCACGCCAAGCTTCCACATAATGACAAATCGACGGTGCATTCATATAGCGCAATGCGTGGCCATTGTTGTGATTATAAACAGGTTAACAACATTATGCGGCATTCCAAAGTGAATCGAATCAAGCTAACAAAAACACGGATAATTGATTGTCTTTCCGCAACTTGAACTGTTAAAAAAAAGGTTATTGACAATATTGCGATTCGTTGCGGGCGTAATTCCCTGCAGAACAATGTATATAGAGTGAAGCTATGCCCCTTGCTCAAGGGAACCAATTTGCTCGAACAAAACAACTGCCGGCCCGGCTATCCTCAGTGGTCGGGACGACTGGAATGTTTTGTCGAAGGTATAATGACTCACAAACCCCCTTCCCTCGGGTCCTAAGAAGGACACGGTGAGTATAATGACACACAGATGTATTCGCTATTGCGTTCAATTAGTACTCTCCAACATGTTCGAAGGGGCGAGAAATGGAATTCCACAGTCCTCACTAGACTCGGCTAATTCAATAAGCCGGTGACATTATCCAACGTGTTATCCAGTCGGTGCTGCCGATATTATACTGTTGTTCTTCTTGCCTGCGGTGCTGCTTTGGGGACTCGCAGTTGGAACGCGGGCACTGGGTTAGCTGCACTTTTTCTTGTCATGAAAGTGCCGTTGGTAAAATCTCATAGAGGTAAATTCCAAAGCGAGGCTTGAAGCCCAAAATAATGGGGCAAACGCGCCATCTTGTTTGCACCGCAAACAACTACAAGAGTGTACGGCCTAAAGTAATCCTTGTAAAATCGTTATAAGTTTGTTTACATTTTGAGATTTCCTTGATGTTGAGCGGAAAATGTAATTAATTACATAAAATAGTGCCTGTTCACTTGTAGTGCCGCCGTAAGTTTCTGTCGTACAAACAATGTGGCGGCGCCTACACACGGCGGCTTCCCTGTGAGTTGGCACTCTAGCCTTTATTATGTCATGGCCAGCGGGTTGCGAGTTGGCAGCAGTCACGTGATTTCTTTCTCCCTTGCTATTCGGTTGTTAAATTCGACGTTATCCGTCAGTCGATTGTTTACGCTTGCACGTCCAAACGAAACGCCCGCGGTTCCTTTTACCCCCCTTATACCGGTTATGCCAATCACTCGAAGTTCACTTTAATAGTTGACTTAATTTTGACCAGCAAAATACCACAATTTGTTTTTGAACCCGTAGTGTGATACTTCACGGCTAAATAACTGAATAATTTTAAGACCCAGGTCGTGTAAGCGTCGTTCGAATAAGATAGCGTTTCAAATTATCAAAAGTTCCATTATTTAGCATTCGATATTAAAACGCAGGACAGTATAATTATACTGCTAAATGGAAAGAGCGCCCTCAATTATCCTATAATTGCTCTATCTCAAAATTGGGTCTCCTGCCAAAAAAGTGCAACTTTTAATGCACAAATAAAATGAATTAAGATACAATACTTGTCGGGCCGGGCAGGAAACTAACCATCTTGCCGCCCTCTGTTGTCGAAAGGACACGCGGGTGTCTTTTCGACGGTTTTTTAAAACAGTCTGAAATTGACGTTTGTCAAGGTTTATTTATCTACTTTTGTGATGTAAAAATTGTTGTAATTTGAAGCAAACTTTACTAACGCGTAACGAGCTGAACTTAGCTGAGCTGATATTATTAGGGATTTCCGCCGCTGAACTTCGTCTAAAACAAGCTATAACCTTGTTTTTAGGCCAAACGTGGTTCGAAAGAATGTGCCCGTAGCTATTTAGATGGCTCATTTACCCACATTGTCCGGCCATTTTTATGGTTGGGGTTTGACAAATGTTTATGGTTGGTGTTTAGGAAATGTTGATGGTTGGGTTTGAAGAATTGTTATTGTTTGTTTTAAAGTATTTTTGTGGTTGGGTTTGAACAAATGTTTATTGTCGGGGTTTGACTTTGAAGAATCTTTATGGTTTGAGGAATGTGTGTGGTTGGGTCTGAAGAATATTTGTGGTTGGGGTTTTTAAGGAATTTGTATGATGTGGTATTTGAAGGATGTTTAATGTTTTATTCCAATCATAATTCGACAGTGTCCATATTGAGGGCGCTGTCACCGTCTTGGTTTCGCGTGTGGGGGTGCTTGGAGGGTTAATATCGCCGCTTGGTGGCGCTCAACTTAATAGGAAGTGCAGGTGTACGTACGTACGTACGTACGTATGTACTGTGTGTTATGTACTATGTACGTCTAGATTTACACACACCGCGCCGCAAGTAGTTGAGTTGTGTGTTCTTCGTCGCCTTGTTGTCAAGGCCTTGCCGAGAATTACGTTTCGGAATACTTATCAACTCGTGATTATACACTGATTTGACTTGGACTGGGAATCGAAATGTGACACAAATATTACTCTTGGCTTAGACACAAGTGAGCGGTGAGTTAAATTACGCTATTATTTGTAACTTGTTGGTGTGTACAGCCCGTTTATACGTGGACTGTGCCAGCCTAGCTCCCTGTTGCGTGCCGCCGACCGAACGACCGCTGTACAGTCGGTACACGGTCGCCGCCGGTTCCGGGGACTTAGTCAAATCCAGGCCTTGTTCGTTGCAGCCACAGTAGAGATAAATTGACTCCTGCCGCGCCTCATGTATACTATATTATTTATTGTGGCAATTCATATCCATATGAATAATATGAATAATATTAACACGTTGCTGGTACTGTACTGGGTCAGGGTGGGTTGATTGTGAGCCGAGTTTAACAAAGTGTGCTTTTAAATTTTAGAGAGAGAATTGTTGTTTCCCCTTTAGCAATGTAAAGAAGCTTATCACATTTCAAATTCTACTAAGTTTCTGTTTCATTTTTAGTTATGTAATCTATGTATGTATTTTAAATGTATGTTTAACCTGGGGAACAAATATTTGCTGTGCTTACACCACTTTCAAATATTGCCGGGGAATACTTTAAAGGAAAACAATTCTTTTCGAGTTTCATTTTGTAAAAGCAGTTTCATTTTGTAACTTGTATTGTAGTGACTAATTTCAATCCAATTATTTCATGTAACAAAAAGTGGCTTACACCTCATTAAAAATGTTAATTTCTGCTTTATTCATCCGAATATTCACATCTTCTCTACTTTACTTAAGTTTTATCTTTTAATTTAATTATACTATTATAAAAGGGAAAAAATCTTGCTTAAAGGGGATTTTGTTTTAGTTTATTTAAATTTTAAATGAACATGAATAGGCCTATTAATTTATATTATTATTTTATGTTATTTTAGGAAAGCATATTTTAAGTATTTAAATTAAAAAATAGTTGTAGAGTTCATGCCACTATAAAAGTCTAGAACTACCAATACCTCACCCTATTTGGAGTACTAGTTACAGGGCTGTTCAGTGATAAATATCTTAGCTGCACTCATGGCATATTGAAGAGATCACCCCTCCGCATACATGAAGTGTACACTGTTTATACCATTATTGCAAGAAACAAACATCGTACAGTACCACCGCTGTGATTGCAACGAGGCTACGTTGGTACTACATGATATACTTGTTTATTTTGTCAAAAAGTCCTTGGAGCAATTCATGTATTGATTCTGTGTGAGCGTAGAGTAGAAACGGCCAGTGCACAGTACTTGAACTCTATATATTATACCATGGATACCAGTACTTACAGTGTAGACATAAATCATTGTGTTTTGATCTGTGCTCTATGATTGCATGTCCAACTGGCCTGTGGGTTCATAACTCATTCATTGCACTCGATATATTGGTGCAGTAATAAATTAGTTTTGGTTCCTTCCTTAGCCTATACCTTATAATTGCCCTGTACAACTGCTGTACATGTAATATAGTGCACCTTTTCAAGGGTTGTAATAAGCAAAATCGATTGGTTATTATATAAAATTGAATAGATTTACTGTATATAGTCAATGGTTATGCTTATAAATTCATCATAATGATAAATATTAATAATAAACCGTGTATCCTATCTTTCACAACATATTCAATGAATGTGACGTTCTCGCTGTGCGCTAGCACTTGACAAAGTGTAGCAGTAGACAGTCGAAACGTTCCCGTTCGTTGACTGCCTCGTGAGACATAGAATAAGTGTGTTATTATTGTACAAGTTTACTGTCGCTCACAGATGCCCTGACAGATGTTTGAGCTTCACAAGAATTTCCAGATCGGAGGAATATGAACCCAATCTGCTAATAATGTAAACTTATCCATATGTGTTAAAACAAACAAAGTAACACTTTTGCCTAGCGAACCCAATTCCGGCTGATCGCAGAATTGAAAATGTTATTTAAATCTTTAATCCAATAATGAATAAATATTTGATGTTCTGTCGATAGCATGCCTTAAATGGTACGTTTGTAATTCCATACATACATGGTATTTACATGTATTTTGAGGTTTCCAGTTAATTTATTGGTTTTCTTCCTGTACCAGCACAAGGCCAGTCAGGCCAAAATCCTTGAACCTGGGGGGTGGGGGGGATGCATTGCTTTGCAATAAACACTGAGCTGCTGGCTTGCTCGATAGTACATGTACATGTAGATCACTCATTGGTGGGTGGTGGCAATTATTTATGGTACATTCGTACGTTGACCTATGATTTAAACTCACAAAAATAGTCTTCCTTTAGGCTATTAAAAAAAAAAAACATGGAATAGGAGGTGGCGCCCCCTTTTCCTTTTTTTTTTTTTAATGGCTGCCACTTGGACTCGGGAAATGACATATCGGGTTTGTATGGGAAAGATGCAACAGAAAATGAGGCAAAAATGATTATAGACTCCTAAAAAGATCAAATATTCCTTATTTCTTTCTTTAAAAAAAAACTAAAAAAAAGTAAAGAAAAAGGAAGCGGCCTCAAAAAAGGAAGCAGGCGGGGACACTAAACATGAATTTTTTTTTAATGGCCTTAGGCCTATAAATAGTATATTTTAAATACTGAATACACATTAAATAGGGTACATTGTTTGGCAGCACCTACATGTAAAAGTAAAAGTAGGAAAGATCTGAACATTCCATTCCCATGAAACAGAAACTAAAAATTGAATTGTGGTATAAAGCTAATGGTACTAAACCATATACCGGTAGATCAACCGATTTTTCTTAACCTTAACCTAACATTTATTTTGGACAGTCGGCAAATATTTCCTAAGAGGAGTGTGGCAGCTATTGCAAATTTGTGCAAGCTGTTTATATCTAAATACTGATTAAACTGCTAAACTTTTTATTCTAGACAGTATTATCAGTTATTCGTGCTTGTTGGTAAACTGCTTTTAGTTTTATTCTAGACCATGTATGTTACCGGTATGTACATTGTAATTTAACAAATGATTGTTACAACTGACATGTTTTCTTTGGGTGTTCCCATTAACTGGAAAGATGCTTATTGTGTTACATCCAAAGCTGATTCTACAAATTACGTTCATGAATACTGACCATATCTTCCTGAGTAATACTGTTTCTCAAATAGCCATTGATATCCAATATATGTAGGCAGTTATTCCTGGGTTACCATTGACATCATTACATGTAATACTAGCCCTCTCCCTAAGCTGCTAAAACTATAATTCTGTTTACTAAAAAATATTGCCCGTGTTCAGTTCCCCTTAGTGCAAAGTTGATAAATTGCACTCCCTGCCCACAGCACTAACTTCAAGTGCCCTCTGCAGTTTCAAGCAGTGAACTAACATGCCATTATGGGAGAGGTGATGGGGGTAGGGAGGTGATGAGGCTAGGGGAGTCGTAGTGTAGGGGACAATCGCCTGTCAACTTTAGCCACGATAATTCCTGTATTAATGCTATTTAGCACGTACATGTACATGTACGTACCCACGGGATGCACTGTATTATGTCGCAAACAGTCCAATTGGAAGTCCCCAGTTTCTTAATACCTGAATTGCAATGACAATCCTGCGTAATTTCCTGTGCAATCCTGTTCACGATGTCTGCATACGATGTATTGTTTGTCGTGTCTGGGTTTGTAACATCCACGTTGATGAGGTCATATTGTTTGAACGTTGTTGTTTTTGTAGTAGACTTCCTAAAACATGAACCACAAACAGGGATCATCAGTTGCACACACAATTACTCATTAAGTGTGAAACCCGACCTGCAGCATTTAGACAATATTTCAATATTTGCAATAGTGCCTATATGTATCACTAATTTTACCAAAGGACCACATATAAAAAGGTTAGCTCTCAGGGTAATTAATACACAATGTTCTTGTACTCACTGTATGTGAAAGCAAGATATACCTGTACTACATTTACAGTGTATACTACTTCTGTCGTTTACTCAAGATTGCGGGTTTTCATTCATGCATGACCTAACAACTACTTTCTGTTCGATTTAAACCCTTGGATTGTGTTTCTTTTGTCCTCCAGATTGTCAGGTTTGAGCCTACACCGATCTGGAATGCAGACAGGCTGGCCTGTGATTGTTCAGCAGCGAATCAACCAGGCCAACTAGGCCGCAGGTTATTTTTTACCAAACGGACCAAATAACATCGACGAACGGAAACCATATGCTATCGATCTAATTATCTCATTGGCGGATCGGGACAGTGCCTGGGAAACGTCAACATTCGCTTAATGCTTATCTAAGCTTACGTAAAATCCGATTTGCCAACAGTGTTGCTGAGGCGATCGGACGTTCGACAAGTAAGCCGCGGGTTAACCAAGCGAGTAACGGTCTGAGCAATGCCAGCCACATCAGTGCCGGTTATGAAGTTTCCATCATCAGCATAATTCATCATTCTTAGTACATGTAGCTTATTAGTGATGACAATCGCGCCATGATGATGATGATGATGATGATGTGACAACCATTTCATCGATCCACAATGTGCCATTGTCTTTCCTGAGATCCAAAGTCCCCTTCCCGTTCCCTCCATTCATCCATCCTTCCCTTTCTATCCGTCCTTCAATCCCAGTGGTACTTGACAGCTAATCTCCGAATCGAACCGTCGAGCCATCGTCATCCTGCTAGACTTTCATCTCCTTCCCCGCCCCCCCTCCCCCTCAGCCATGGCTAGAAGATTAATGTACTGTAAAGTGGTCTTGGCTACGTCCATCGTGTGGTTTATGCTGGACGTTATGCTCATCATGTATTACAGCGAGTGCAACGATGAGGCACGTTGTGCGAGGGCGCAGGAGAGCGGTGTTGGACCTCGCGAAGATCGTAAGTGGAATTCTTTTTCTTTTTCATCTCATTACAATTTTCCATCTTTAAAGGTGTTTATACAAGATTGATGATAATACTTTTAAAAAAAATTGTTTCACTTTGAAAGCTTACTAGTTTCCTTCTGAAATGATGAGTTCCTTGAGAAAACAACCACTAAAATTCTCAGCGGTTTACCAAATTATCCCAGGTGAATGTTTATGATTTGTATTTCGAAAAAAGATTATTGGAGCAAACGTTTTTTTTCAAAAACCAAAATAGTTGGACCCTCCCTCCTTCAAAAAAACAAATAAAACAACGAAAATGAAAATGAAAACGAAAACAAACAAAAACATACAAACCAC
>JAVCKS010000296.1:2177-16940 GCA_032273685.1 Pteraster tesselatus | reverse complement strand
CAATTTAATTTGGTTTTTTTATTTATAGGTTGAAAATTATTTACGGAATTGGTTGCGGGGTTCATACTGGAAAATCCCGACAGGAAGCCCCCCCCCCCCCCCCCCCACCCCGCGGTACAGAAACTTGGCAACAACAACTGCTTTAGAGGGGAGTTGATACTCGCAAGACAAGGTGCCACTGCGGCGGATCGGCCGTACCGTGTGCACCAGCCCAGAGCCCCTGGGCTACAACAGCTTGGACAGTTATGAACACCGCGTTGATGAACCCTGATTTTTTGGCCGCGTTTTTTAATTTAGCAGGAGACGATTTGGTTTGTTTAGGATTGGGGAGTCATAACAACGATCTGTTATTAGAAATGGAACGCAGGAAAGCATACAGCGTGGTTATATCCTGTGCTGAATGGTTTTGACTCGCTGAACGAAATCTACTTGTTTGGTGGCAGGGGAGTGGTTAATGTCTTGTTCAACACAGAACCTACTGAGGGGTGTTCACTTCATACAAATTCATAGACTTAGCGGTCATCTTACGGACTAGCAGCCATCCGTTTCTCAGTAACCCAGGAACATATAAGACTAACCCAACCCCAGGAACCTATGCAAGTAGCCCCGACCCTAGGAACCTATGGAACTACCCCAACCCCAGGAACCTATGGAACTACCCCAACCCCAGGAACCTGAGGAACTACCCCAACCCAGGAACCTATGGAACTACCCCAACCCCAGCAACCTATGGAACTACCCCAACCCGAGGAACCTATGGAACTACCCCAACCCCAGGAACCTGAGGAACTACCCCAACCCCAGGAACCTATGGAACTACCCCAACCCCAGGAACCTATGGAACTACCCCAACCCCAGCAACCTATGGAACTACCCCAACCCAGGAATCTATGAAAGTAACCCAACCCCAGGAAAATATTACAGGTACACCACAGAGTAGACCACAGGGAGATACGTCTATGATGAGTGCCTACCAAGATGGCCGCTATTGGATAGATTCTACGCGCCAGTGATGCCAAATATTCGATATAAACCTATTTTGTTCACGACTAATATATATGTCTTTTAATCAAAACTTTGAAAGCCCAACGTACTAAATTGATTTTAACAAGTTCTAAACCACTGCAACACGAATAGTGTGGTTTTCCTCGAGTGATTAACCAATTAACCCACGCTGCGGTTTACTAATTACATGTAAACACCCCCTTCCCTGTGATGTAGCTTAGAGGCATGTAGACATGCGGGTCAGACCCGGAGGGGCGGGGCCCCTCTGCCATTCCTAAGGGTCCTATATGGCACTAGATGTTTGGGAGTGCAGGAACCGTATAGCCGCGGGTTGCAATCTTAAAGTTACATTTCACACCGCGGACTATTTATAGCTCATGCAGTGCATCTACGTATAGTCAATTTGTTGTCGTAATAAAGGGATATACGCGGTCGTACTAGCCGTTGTAGACGCACTAGTCGTAGCAGATGTACTACTGTAGACGACGTAATAACCGTAGTAGTCTAGTCGTTATAGCCGTAATTGTAATTGTGTATAGTTGCAGTGATCGTAGCTTAAACTCAATTGTAAATATTTGGAGTATTGAGTACACGGCTCACATGTCATTGCACTATTAAAAAGGGTGTTGATGTTATTACAGTACATTTGTTATAAAACCGCAATAATCGAAAGTGATAAACTCATAAATGACTGTGACAAGTTTACTACCACAAAGTAGACTGATCAACATTGGCAGTTCAGGTAACTTCCGCTGCTCAATATTGTAGCAGTAACCATTAGCTACCGTAGCTATGTAACCATAACGGACTAGGCGGTTCATTTGTGAATGTTTCCCCTGTGGATGTCCCCCGTGCCGTGGCCCACCGTGGCCTCATTGATCAGTCCCTGGAACTGCGCCGGGCGATCGCTGTTCCGCGACCCACGGGAGCTTAATTGAATAATAAGATGGACAAATCCCTCTTCAGAATACTCACACAAGGCTAAGACACCGGGGATTCGATGCTGGGTTCGGCGGTGGAAATAAAAAGATCAGAATGGGTCCATTATATGGTGGTTACATTTTGATTTGTCAAGATGTTCGATGCAGAGGCGGGTCTGCAGGCTTAATGCCCCTACAAGTTGGGGGAATGGAGCCTCAATAATACAGTTTTATCACGCAATGTGTCAAGGGTACATCTCTTTGGGACGTACACGGTAATATGTTGGGAATAACAGGGTTATTGTATCGTGGGATGTATCGTCACCATAAGCGCCATTATCTATTCCTTGTTAATGGTTTTAGTTCCCAGTTTGTAGTTCTTTGTCTCTGTTATGAAGCCCTCAGTCTAGGCCTACATCTATATTTACATCCACATCTATATATGTATATCTGTGTCTATATCTAACCAAGTTCCATGCATATAGATCTATTGCTATTTCCACTGCTCTTCTCTGACTAATTTCCCCCAGCTGGTTAGAGTCCTGCGTGTTTTCTATTGCAATCTGTCATGTTTATGGCTTGTTTTGAGGCCTACGGATATATCTATTGGCGGAAATCGGTTCACTTGTTGACCTTGCATATCAAATCCGTTGCGTGCCAGATTTTGCCGTGAGCCACGCAGACAAAATAATGAGCGAATTGGTCTTTCCTTTTTAACATATCGGTGATAGCACAATACGCATCGCAAACGGACCCAAACACTCAAACCCTAGTTTTAGTACAGTTTATATTCATTAGTTAAGGTCATTGCGCCATGACCTCTGCGACCTCACCGCGTCGTGACCTTTGTCTCGTTAATCTAAATAGTAGCACTTCACGGTGTATATTAATACACGGTTTGATGGGTTGTTATTGCAATACATCAAACATCTGTGTAATTCTCTGCACATTTCATGGTCTCTGTCTGCACTTGAGGTTTCTGAATGCCATTCTACATTTATTCGACAATCCTAATCCTCTTTCCGGGATTTATTGCACCATTTGCAGCATGTACGCTCCACTCTAAATCTTAGAGTTTCCTTTTAGAAGCTGTGCATTTTGAGAGGTCTCGCCTTGGTATGACGTCGTAGGGACACGACGTCATAACACAGCTGGATTACTCTTCCTATCCTGCTGCACACTTTTAATAGTGGAAGGTAGTTTTGTTTAGCTTACCATAAGGGTCTGTATCATGAACAGATACAGTATTGTTTAGCTTACCACGTGGGTCTGTGTCGTAAGCTGTATCGTAATCATAAAATAAGTTATAGTATTAGAAGTGTGTGGGAAATCCCGATAAATATTAGTTTTTTTGTAAAACCCACGAAGCCATGGGGAAAAGATATGCACTTTGTGGCGACACGTCTGGGATTCTAGTTCTAAATACATCGCCTGGTTCCTACACCTCAGAATAATAATCACTATAGCAATGATTATATAGTTGTTCCCGTATATTCCCTAGATTCCTCCAGCATTCCATAAACTACTTTCAAGGTTTTCCCTAACCGACCCTGACGACAAAATGCGTATGTGTGTGTCTGTGACTGTGTGTCTGTGACTGTGTTTTTCTACAGTGTAGTGCATCGCGTGAAATGCAATCTTTCATCGGCTGCTGACATCAGCATGTCGGTAGCGCCGCCGCCGACTGGGGAGGGGACGTCACTAGGGTTGGCCCCTAGGGACCCTATGTGAGTGGCGGAGTGCGTGGCACAACACATGCTGGAGCCTCTACAGATCGGTGTGTCTAGACCTGGGAAACACCGACTATAGAAACATGCCGGTTCGAATATAATCAGGAAATTATTGGGCGTGTAAGTGTCACAGCAATGTTCGATTTCAGATGCCTACTCCATATTATTATTTCCTTAGCCTACTGCGAAGGTTACTATAATATCCGATGCGGTTTGGACAGGATCCGTGACGAGTTTTAAAAAGAGAACCGCGAGTTTATAGAAAAGCAACTAACCAAACTAACCTACCGTAATAACAAACAGCGTGTCGCTGACTACGTGCAATGTGTTTGCTCGGCGTTCTAGGCTAGTTTAGTCTACTAGAACCTCGATCGTGAGTTTTCTTTACACAAACAATTACAAATTCTAACTTATAAAACAAAGTAAAAGTTGAGGGTTACCATTCTCGATATGCGTCGCTGATATGTTTAGTACCGTTGTTCCGACTGGCTTATTCTCATCCACCTCAACTTCGTACACCTTTTTAGCAAACACCAAGCCGGCCTCATTAGCAATTATCCGTTCCCCGCTGTTGATGTTCCTTATACTACTAGAACCTGTCGCTAAACCCCTATTATCACCAACACCTGTTCCGCCTCCACCACCCCCGCCAGCAACCCCATCTGCGCCTCCACCGACATCGATATTCAAGCTAGTATTCCTCCGTGCCGGCGTCTCCTGGCTCCCTTTTTGACGCTGTCGGCGTGCTCGCGCTTTCGCTGGTTTCCCCTTGCCCCTCACGCCCAGGCCTTCCTTGGTCTTAGCTCCGTCGGCGATCGGCAACCCGTGGCTAAGATAAACCACGATAATAAGACAGATTAATGCTAGCTGAATCGGTGAGAAGGAGGGCCGCATCGCCGACTGGATTATACAATCGTAAAGAAATTTCTCCCAATAAATCAAAGTTGCGATTTCATCGACTTCTTTCTTGCGTTTGTTTTGCCACTGTTATTTTCCTCCAGTCCAATGTATATTCCGTTAGCCTTAGGGTGAAATGTTCCTATTGTACGGTTGTCGTGCACATAACGTTACACGTCCCACACACGTTCACGTCTGACCCCCAGAAAAAAGTTGACCACCTTCATCAGTCGATTTGCTTGTTAAAAACAAAACCCCGCCGACGTTGATTCACAGTTCAAGGTACGACCCCGGTCGGTGTTACCCACTCAGCTCAACTGGCTCATTCATTCAGGACGGAAATTCGTCTGTTTAGAATAATCCGCGCTGCCGGGCGGGGTCCGTTTTATCCAAGCAAACATCCCATGGATGATGGCTCTTCCGATATTACAGCAAGATTCGCCAGGATAGTGCGATGCCGGCCGTTGCAGCAGCTAGGCGATGCGAGCTAAAGATGAAGTTTCAGTCTGTTACAGCCGGCCTTCGACCATGCCGCAGTCTTACTTGTCCACGCTCAACCTTCCTAAACTTTGGCTTAAGGAGCTCAACCGATCTCAGCACACAGGGCGTGTTTAGGTGGAATATCTCCGAGGAAGGATGAAGAACATACTCTGCATTGCAACGTCTTGTAATACTTCAAGCAAGACGATCCAGGTCCACTATGCCGACGGAATGTTAATGTAGCGAGAGTAGTTCGCGGACTTGGTGTCTCAACTATAAGTTTATAAAAGTGACTGTGATGAAAGAGCTGATTCTAAGGTTTGTGTACGAGTTGGCATTGAACAGTAGGCACGTACTACATACGGAGCTCCAAAAGTGCCACTCAACCTGTCAAATGAATGACTTGGAAAATGTATGCGTCACCTGACAAAACAAATAGCAACGATGCACGAACATTATTACAGGATAGCTAAGCACCCCTGTAGGGCAGATAATGCTGCAGAAACCATTAGCATTATTACTTATTGTTGCTTCAAATGTCGGCGCTTGCGCACACTCCACTATAGGGGTTTTATTTAGTATGACTATTATTTGTATGGAACACCGATAATTGTCTACTTGACATATCCTCACGTTTTGAAACCGTCATTTTTTTGTAAAATCAAGAAAAGCCATAAACGTCTACAGTTTCTTTGAGTCATAGCAAAAAACAAATTCCCGGAAGTAGATTACAGTAATATATAAAAGAAGGTTATTATACCGTATTATAGCTGTCATTTGTGATTATCAATATACATGACATGTATTTGATATAATCGTTTTTCGTTGATTGATTATAATACATTATTTCAATGAGTATTATTTCAATATTATTTAGTTAAAACGACCTCTTTGGTTGGAGTTACTTGCGGCCGTCTGCTGAGTGGTTTGACCTAAGCTAGTTGCATATTGCGGTCAGGTTTACTTGGAAGAAAAGTACAACGGAAAGTGCGTCCATTGCCTGAGACACAGTAGAGCTGAGCTCTACCCGTGGGCCCTACAACTAGTACTTTCTACAGTGTTTAAACGTACCCTGGCCGGCTGTTATTGTTATTATTAAAACGACTTGTGAACCAAGCCACTGGGGCTACCTCGTCTAGTGGTGCTTTAGTAGTCTCGGTAAAGACTGTCTTACCACTGTATGACACTTATATACATCAGATAAACAGCCCTGCTCGTAACGGTATAGTTGTAAGACAGCGTTCACCAAGACTAGCCTATTCAAGTGTCATTGTTCGGAGTTGAATTATATATTAGTAAAGCGTCATGGTGGTCTAGATGTGGCCTAAGGTTAAAGAATGGGTAGAATAATTGACCTATGATGGCTTTGGATTTGTGTCAGTGCTATTATTAAAAGCTTTTCACAAAGATTTCCACCACCTCTATCCGCCGATCCGAACCGTTTGAAGCACGGCACTTTAATGGCAGAACTGAGAGAAGTCTGACCCACTAAACCAGACAGAATTGTAAATCAGACCGTTCTCCAAGATGACAGGTGTCGGCTGCCGCAATCTTTTCCAACAAATCATCACCCAAATTGTGAGAAACCGAACAAGAAATAGATTGAAAGGACAACAGCGTTAGATCAACTGACAAAAATCTTCAATGTTATTTCGCTGTCTCCAGAAACAAGCCTAATTTGTTACGGTAAATAGGCTGACTTGGCTAAAATAGCACAGTTACTTCCAGTAAGCCGAAGGTTAAATGTCAAATATCGCAATCCTGTTGTTTAGGGGCAAATCGGATTTCCCCCATGGCGAGATCGCTGTACTACCTGAACAGGGGTGCAGAAATGTACGAGGAACCACACCGCGCATGTTGTTGAAAATGGACTCAGTAAAGGCGAATGCACAGTAAATGTAAGTACAATGTCGTATTGCGGCCACCGTAGTCTTAATAGCACTATGTCGTACTATACCAACAAGTAACGATTGAACAGGTCGCAATCGAATTCTAAAATGTGTTTCGAAAACAATATTTTATGGTTTAAATCAAAACGCTTTGTAGTGATTAATAAGTGTCTAGCACAAAAGACTAGTAGCAGAATGACATGGGAATTAAAAGGGATCGTCAAGACTAAATAGAACGCCCTCCTGGCCTCCCGCGCGGATTTCTCGAATTCCAATTCTCTGCTTTCTTGAGGGCAATTATTCAAGCTTTTATACAACAATCACAACGGATTTAAATCAGCTTACATATATCGGTATATCTTAGTAAAATGCCAAAAGGTTTGCCCGCCGGGAAATTATACATCACAAGGTGTGCCAAGTCATAGTGCTCCGGGCCGGGCTAGTTGTTAAACCATTATTTAGGTTAACTAGCAATTGATCGCCGCAAGAGGGCGACATTACCATACGACTCTGCTCACAACTTTAATAAAATATCTAGAATCTAGATCTACACCTAATAATGCATCGCTGGGGGCGCTATTGCACCGTCTCCAAGATAAACATTCAGTATGTAACATCTCATGCGAATTGCGGTCTTTGGATCATTCATTCTGGACAGCGCAAAAATAATGTGCTCAGGTCTCGACAGGCACAAAGTTGAGTTACCCAAGAATCAATGATACTGGAAGAAAATTGCAAGTCCTGTTTGAATAAAATGGTAAGTGCCTTGTAAATATTAACAATTAACAGGATGCATGAAGCCTGAAGATAAATGTAGTTGTAGGGCCTACTTGTATTAAGTTAAATTGTTGTAGGCAATGCCTGGATAGGCGTAGCCTGTCCTAGCCGTAGGAGGCAGGGCTGGCCTAGCCCTAGCCCTAGCCTTGCCCTTGCCTAGAGAGTATGATGTATCATGTAGTTTAGTAGAGGATGTAGGCTACGATGGAGAGGGGGAAGAATGGAGAAGGATGGATGGGGAAGAGGGGCCCGATTTGGGGGAGGGGGGGTTGTATGATGAGGCAAAGAGGAAGGGGAAGTAGGGGGAAGGGAAGAGAAAGTGGCTCGCTGGGGAAAAAATAGCCGTTGCTATTTCTTACCACGTAGACAAGCACATGCACGTCTAAACTCCAGAATACCCGTCCCCTTATCATTTTGACTAGTCTGGTACTCCTGTAATTGACATTGAGATTGCGATGTGAGGGCTGGGTAATAAAACAAGTGTTTTTAGAAAAGGAACATATATGGTTAATTGACAGGTATTCTGGTCCACATGCACTAAACTCCTTTTCTAGTTTTGAACCCTTTTGTCTGAACGTGTTTCTCAGTCACATGATAACCTACTTCAATGCGTGAGCAGCAACTCTCATCACTACAACTAAAATTACAATTAAAACGTATATTTCTAAATGAAATATGTATAACAAATATTCAATCATGAATATTATTTTATAACTGCAATGTAACAAATGTATTCCAGAGGTGAAAGATTGAATGTTCTATTCAACGAGGTGGGGTCGAGTAGAATGTTATTAATTTGTTCCAAGACTCCCCCGTGAAAATGGCTTCAAATAATCTACGCGGATATCTCTGTGTCGTATCATATGGCGGTTATTTTTAGTCACAAACCAATTTTTTCTCATGACTCATATTTGTCGTTTGACCCTAAGCAGTCGACCTTGAACTGCCAACAAATTAAATTGATGGCCAGTCTGATTAGCGTAGTATCTTTGTGAAAGAAAGGTGATTGCTTTTAGCCCTAACCTCAGCAGTGAATCCCTAATGTAATTTTGTGGTTTGGGTTGGAAATGGCTCCCCTACAGCCAGGAGTAAGCTTATAATTGATAAATGATGTAACATGGAATTTTTCCTCAGTTAAATTTGTCACAGGATATTTTACTTTGGGTGCAGTATCTCCTAGCCAGTTTGATGTTGCCGAACAGTATTTGTTAGAAAGTTAGAATCCTACCCACTAGTACGTAACTACATGTTTCCTATAAACATTTTGGGTTTTATAATGATTAATATTTTGTTTAATGAGTTTATATTTTTAAACTACGAAGATTGGTTAAGGTTTTGAGAATACCCATTAATTTTTGTGCATAATTATTGACTTCTCATCGCTGACCTAAGTAGGTCTATAATAATATTTATGAACCCTTTGTTTGCACACGGGACTTACAAATTAGCCCCGTTAATATAAACAGTGAAAATAGTACGGGCAGATAGCGATTTATATTACCCATTTTATGTTGGCAAACAAAGAGTTAAAATATAAATAAAACATATGGTTGAAATAAAATTCCTTCTTCAGAATTATGTACAGTTACTGCGTCATATTTCCATGGTAACCCTTTCGTTTATCTTTATTTTGAACCAAAAAGACCATTCACACATTGTCCGTTTTGAACCTTAATATTTTTTATAATAATACATCTTTACAAAGCTACAATAAATGTTTTTTAACATTCCTACTTGCCGATGCTAAAGTGCTAACAGTGTGTATGTACATTTACCAGTCTGTTGAGTACGGTATGACCTAGCATCCATCACAATAGAATATCCATTTAGTAGTTTAAAATCTGCTTCCTAAAAATCCTTTAGAAAAACTGTCATGATTGATGACTGCACCGCACTTCCTGGGGGGGAAAAATGCTAGAAAAAATACAATTGTCTACCGTGCGGTAGCAGTTTTGAGACACGGTCTGTAGGCCTATAAAAGTAGGCATTAGTGCTTTGTTAACTTTGCTCTTCATTTAGCCTTTTTAAATTTATATTCATTCCTGCGATTCTAGACAAGTGAATTGTTCAACTATGACGTCAAACACTAGGTTATTGCCAACTGATCAAAGACAGGAAACCAGGGTGATTGGATGGGATAATACCAAATTGAACCTTCTTAAATAAAGACTTTCCTCTTCCGCCAGTTTGAAAAGAAAAAAAATGTGACAATACAAATAAAAGAGCGGGTCTCTCAGAATGATTCAACTTTAACTAGTTAACTTGGAGGCAGACAAGTTCACTACAATTACCACTAGCATCAGTCTGTTTCTACTTTTAGATTTAAAAAATCTTATCTTTAATGTTCCGGCAATTTCATTGTAATCATTGTAATTCTTTGCATAGCATTTCCAATTCACAATTATAAAGCCAAAGTCCAAAAATATTTTTACATTTCTAGTAACACAAAGCCACACTTTTAGGCTTGTAACTTAATTCCCCCTGTAATGGCCTCAGTGCCCCCCTGGTTATTGCCTCATCCCCCCCCCCCATTGCAATTCTTCACATTGACTTTTACATTGACTTTTATATTAAAGTGTCCTTTTATTAAGACATTTTTTCCTTACATCTGTTAGATTTACAAATTATCAATCTCTGCCCAAATTTAGGATCCCCAAAATAGCCCAGTACACCCCTAAAAGAATAACCTTCGATCATCAGACCAACATAGTGACGATATATCCCCAAAATAGCCTCTAATACACCCCTGGAAAAGACTGGACCAGTATAGCAATAATTGGATCCCGGGCCCCAGAATAGCCCAGTATACTGCACCCCTTTAAGGAAAGAGTAGAACAGCTACATGTGTATGTTAAGCCTGCTACAACCCCTCAAAAACCAGCAGGACCAGCATAGTGATTATATAAACCCCAAAATAGCTACACTCCTGAAGGAACGCCCCAGACCCCAGCACAGTGATAATATGAACCACTAGACCACCAACCAAAGAAAATAAATGAGCAAGGGAATTGCCAATAGAGAAATCCAATTGAGCTTGTATCCTCCATTGTGGCTGCATTATAACCCCCCCCCCCCTACCCCCTCCCTCCTACCCCCCCCTACCCCCTTCCCCTTGGGAGATAAAGAACTAATGTGATTGATACAGTATATTATAATTGGCAGATGAGATTGCATCTAGGCTGGCTGAATAGACAAGGTAGCGTAGTGTATTACCGTAGTAGCAATCCATTGGGATATGTATAAAAGATCTGTGGGATTTAATGAAGGCAGAGATAACCACTAGGCCGCTGGGCTGGGCTGGGTAGACTATTATATACATCTAATCTAATTAGTTTTTAGAATATATCATGTATTTTGATTCTAGGTAGAACCTGGGCCCATTTCAAACAGTGTACACTGGTCTCCTGACCGTCAATAATTAGGGCTCACTGGTTGAAACATAGAGAAACTCAAGCAGAAGGAAGGTACAATGTACATGCTGTATGACGCCACAAACCTGGTGATGAGCTTACAAGAACCCGATGCCCTAACCTCATACAATCTAGTAGGTTGAGTCGGGTAAGGCTTGTGAACTTTCATATTGACACATGTAATACTCAGTAATACTCGTGTCATAAATACTCAATTTACACCAATGTTTAATACATGTTCGATGTTGTTTTACTGAAATAAATTATATGGAAAAGTCGGTGAATTACCATGAAATGCCTTGTAGCCGTATAAATTTGTTTACTATAATAAAATTACCATCTTCTCTCTGAGCCAAGCGTGTTCATGCATGATACATATTGGCCGAGGCCATACCTATTGTGTAGCCCATGATACCTGTAGTAACTCCCATACAACTGATATCAGTTACAGCATATTGTAGCGATATTGTCAAGTTACAGTCTTTTTATATTTTTAGATGATTCTTCTGACTGCAATCAGATGCATGGCTGCACCTATTCATTCCTTTTTCTATACAGCCCTACATGTACGTGACAATGTGCAGTGCATTTTGATGCCTTTTATGCGATAATGCTGCACCGCCACTGCGAACGCTCAATTCTTGGACGGTTAAAATCTAACTTCTACCCTAGAGTCATAACTGTCATACGTTTCATCGTACTACCTACATTACAGGCCCGACGTGGGAAGTGACATCCAAGTATAATACGACAGGCATATTTTAAGGCTCCTTTCCCCGTTGTTACAGAGGTTGGGCCCCCCCACCCGCTTGACAATGTCAGTGCAGTCATCATAGTTTGAAGCCAAATTTAATGGTCTGATGCCCTTCTAGTTGTTTTCTATGTAAATTTAAATAGGACTTTAGTATTGATTGTAACAACATTTTCATTTATTACTGGTATACCAGTATCTAAAAACCACTTTGGAAACTTGGAAACTTGCCAACTGTCCACATTTTGTCAAAGTACTTCAGCCTCATAATTATTTCCCAATTTCTCCTGAGGTTTCTTTCATCATAATGTTGCCATCAGCTACGTCTAAATTGCTTCACCAAGCGCCGCACTGTATCCGAGTAATGTGGACTAATTTGGTTCTTAATGTTTAGTGACTGGCATTAAAGGGAATAGCGAGGCTTCACGAGGACAACCTTATTGCCTCGGTGACTCCTGGTCATTGCCTCGGTGCCCCTGGTCATTGCCTCGGTGCCCCTGGTCATTGCCTCGGGGCCCCTGGTCATTGCCTCAGTGCCCCTGGTCATTGCCTCGGTGACTCCTGGTCATCGCCTCAGTGCCCCTGGTCATTGCCTCGGTGACTCCTGGTCATTGCCTCGGTGACTCCTGGTCATTGCCTCGGTGACTCCTGGTCATTGCCTCGGTGCCCCTGGTCATTGCCTCGGTGACTCCTGGTCATTGCCTCGGTGCCCCTGGTCATTGCCTCGGTGCCCCTGGTCATTGCCTCGGTGCCCCTGGTCATTGTCTCAGTGCCCCTGGTCATTGCCTCGGTGCCCCTGGTCATTGCCTCGGTGACTCCTGGTCATTGTCTCAGTGCCCCTGGTCATTGCCTCGGTGCCCCTGGTCATTGCCTCGGTTACTCCTGGCCATTGCCTCAGTGACTCCTGGCCATTGCCTCAGTGACTCCTGGCCATTGCTATGGTGCCCCTGGGCGTTCATTGCCACAGTACCCCTGATCATTGTTCTTGCCTTTGCCTTCAAATGAATCTCATTGACTTTTATGAATGCTCAGCCCTTTTAGAGCCAATATTCCCAGGGCTATTGGTAGTGACAGTCCGACTAATGACCCACCCCGCTCATCCCCAGGCTGCAGTCGACTCTTGAAGAGTTGACGACACAGCTCACCAAGCTGTGGTAGCTACTTTATTGATTTTCTTGTGCCTGGCCGACGTTCAAAGACTAGCATGTTTAATTGATTGCCTGGGCTCCCCCTCTTCTCCCCTCCCTCGTTAAACTTGTTGCTATTCCCATGTGACACTCTCCACTCAACCCCCGCGTGTTATTAATCTGTACGGTTTCCATGACAACCTGCATGATGAATATTCATGAGAGAGCTCTTGAGGCGAGGTCTCTGGAGTAGCTGTGCGGATCGGGGAGTGGTTGGAATACTTTGGCAGTGACTTTGTCCCGGTGCAGTGCTAGCTGAGCGGTACCTTGGAGTAGCTAGAGGCTGGACTGCTGAATCGATTGGATACTGCAGAGACACATGCAAACAAACACAAGGTCTCTAGTACTACCTAGCTGGGTGTTGGTCACTATACCGTTAAAGCAACAGTGTACACTATTAATCTACCGCCTGGAAAAACAATTGAGGAAAAATAATTTAGTCTAAGATTGAAGTGAGAAACTACGAAGACAGAACTTCACTGTGAACGTCTTTCGGATTAAGTGGATGCACGCAGAGAATTAGGTTTCTTCTGTGCTGGATTTTGTTGTTGTTTCATAGGAGCAGCACTGTGTGTTAATCTCTGGAGAATTTGTTTGTTCGAGGAAAACAAACCGGAAGTACGTGAGATTTTAATGGGAAGCTATGCTACCTAACAACCCTTACTTTGCTTGAAGGCGCACACAATAGGCGGATTACAATAGGCGGATTACAACTGGGCCTTTCCTACTGTGCTGGATGTTTGGAGTGGACTGTTTGATGCGAATTATTCATCTACTAACCTGTACCTGAACAAATAAGGGGAAATATCTGAAATAGCCGTGAATGAGAGGGTTTCAATAAGAAGTAGCGCACGCAGCTTTGCTGTAGATTCACACACAATAACAGGATTTTCACAAGGTCTACTCCTACTGCGTATTGAATGGCTGGATTTGGAATAACTCCAAACATGAGATGTACATGTAGATGGTACTAATCACTATGAAACTGTTTGAATGAGTTTGGAGGCACACATACGTAACTCAGTCTTATCTGTGCTGGATAATTTGGACGACAAGATTCGAAGAAGAGATTGTGACTCGTAGCTACAGACTACCAGATACTGTATTAAATTGATACACACATCACACACATGTATACCTACAGTCTTTTTTAATGTGCTTAGTACGGTCACGTGCCTAGTAAAGTGATATACCGTACGTACAAAAGTTAGTTACGGCTACGGTGCGTTGAATCTTCTCATGTACTGCTAAACATATTAACATCTGGAATAATATAGATATACTGTAGGACAACAAGATAACATCCAACGGCAAAATTGTAATCAATGGAGCAAGTTGACCTTGACATTTCTTCAACCGGATCATCTGTATAGAATCAGGGTTCTACTCTTACATTGCAGCGGAGAAATAATCTATTACGTTGTGGGGATAGTGTTAAGTTAACACCTGTGTGAACGCACCCTCCCATCGCCGGGCGGCCGGCCAGCAGTAGTGTGCCTAATAGCACCTGATGGTTCAATACATGGTGTGGATATAATTGAATCATCGGTGTAACCTTGGCTTTAAGTGGCCAAAACCATCATCTGCTGTGAATGATAACAGCCCAAGCCAATGTGCTGTTAATTTGAACAGTATCAAAATACTGCTTTGAGCGGTTTCCAAGAGAGGAACTCTACTTAATTGATGTTTAAAAGGTCAGACCTTATTGCAAGGCAGC
>JAVCKS010000285.1:0-16379 GCA_032273685.1 Pteraster tesselatus | reverse complement strand
AATATATTCTATATTGATGCCTGTATAATTTCACACTGTAAAAAAAGGTTTTGGGTTAACTGTGTGCACCACTATCACTTGGTCAGAATATTTGACCAATGGGCCCAATTTCATAGCGCTGCTTAAGTACGGTTTTTGTGCTAATTGAACAAATGACTTTCATTTCATAGATTTTAAGCTTAGCAACCGGTGACGTAACAATGCAAACCACCATGTACGCGCGCCGGTTAAGCGGTGAAAATACGTTTGTGCTTAAGCAAATGTTTCTGCTATAGCAAGCAGAAAAATGTTGCTTATTCTTAAGCAGCGCTATGAAATTGGGCCATGGTCAAACCGACATAATCATTTTGTGTCAAAATGACTAAAAAATGATCGCATTTGACCTCAATATTTGGTCACAATAATTATTGTAAATATTTTGCTTGACTGAAATCCATCCAACAACGATTTGCCACGTCTTCTTCCATAGATGCCTTGCCTGTTCCGGGCATCCGGGCCTATTTCAGTAGAATGGCATAATTGCTGTCGTCGTACTGTAGTGGGTGGCCATTTCCTCTTCTCCGCCGTGTATTTTTGTTTCGCTTATTCTCTCAACGAGACAAAGTTGCCCACTTACAGTTGGGTGGATCGAATGAAGTCCCTTCGTGGATTTGAACGCACGATCCTGAAGCCGGGGAGGCGAGCGCCCTATCACTCAAGCCATAACCTCCCAGCCGTTGGCCATTTAAAAAGGCAAAGACAAGTTAAATTTGGTTTAACAGGTGGAATGTATTTTGCAACTGAACAAACAACTGAATGTATTAACAATTTAAAATTAATTAAGCAACTGATAATCCATTATAATTCACCAATAAAGTTGTGACTTATGAGAATTGAGGAGTAGGCCTTTAACTTGGTCTGACAAAGATGGCGATATCCAATTTGCGCGGGGTTTATCCATCTAATAGAGGGAAGGCCTTGGAGGCCCACGTGGTTTGGTCTTAGCGCGCAGTCGGAATACTTTCTCTGATGACGAAAGTTGAGTCACTAAGTTCCACACGGAATTGGACAACCATTTGGTTAATCCCAACGAACACGGACTTCGGTCAGTTCGTTGACCAAACTGTTTTTATAGTGGAGAAAAACTGGGGACAGAGCCTTAAGGCAGATATTTGTTTTGCTGTGAAAAATAAATACTACCATATTTATCAACTATCCATTAAATTATCTGATCATTGATAACTAACTGCCCATTTCAAAAACTGCTTGAGGTTTTCGTGCTTAAAGAAAACCAAGAATCCATTACTTCCCTCGAAAAGATGTGCGAAAGGATATATCCGTATTAATAATCCACCCACTGACAGCCAAAGAACCAACATAGGCCAGAAGGCTTCCACTACCCCGAGGTACATCTATATCCCTTACCCACGGAGAAAGGAACACAACTACCAAGAGAACGGTGTGTTTCTACACTAATTGGTTATTTGATAATTATTTTCTTGAATGAAAGTGTCTACAACCACAAAGTAATATCGTTAAAACTAAAATGCGGTGGACTGAAATTGTGGAGATGTTTATAAAACAAATGATAGGCAATTTTACAATGATCAATATTTTAACACCGCAGTATGTACAGCATGTCATCTAACACAGAAATGAGCAAACCTCCGTATCTGTCTATCTGCGTACCTGCGTGCCCAATGTCATCCAACGGGTGTCCGAACCGTTCCAATATAATACCCGATATGTCGGTTCGTAACCGACAGAGGGCGTGCGCCAGTCTGCGAGTATCAGAACTGGTATTGTTTACACAGATATTTGTATTAGATCTAACATCCATGTTGACAAGGTTGTGTGCAAGAGTTACACAGAACTGTGTAATAGCAAAAACTCAAAGGGATACCGGTAATAGTCTAACGTTTTGTGCCTCAAGACTCCGTAATTTCGCGAGGAAGTTGTTTTGTTATTGACCAAGCTAGACCACTTTAAACCGCAGATAAAAATAAGCTCACTCTAATTCTATAGAAAAACAACAAATTGTGCATGCTGTCCTTTGCGGTCATGCGAACTTAGAATTCAAGACTCGAATCCGCAACCGAATGAGGGCGTCCTATTTAGCCTGGCGGTAAGTGGCCCAATGATTTCCCGGACAATATATCAATACCTAACATGTTCGGTTTCGCTTTTTGTGACCTTTTCTACATGACGTCAATGGCCAGGTCAAGTTGAGATGCCTTTCCCGCCAGGTACACATCCGGGTCACTCATGGTGTCGTATTCCTCCTCGGAGACTACGTCGAACGTCTTGTAGTTCTTCGGCGGTTTCCGCTTCCATCCCGAGTGCATGGCGTTCTCGTTCATGTTGCTGCTGAACGAGCCCCGACTGCTGCGGATGTTGTACAGGTTGAGGGCGCTCTTGAAGCCGCCTCGTATCCAGCCGTAGACGATGCAGTTGAGAAACCCCTGCAGGTTGGCGATGCATCCCTGGAGCATGTAGAGAACGATCAGGTCCGTAGTATTGACGCCGTTTGTGAACGTGATGATGCCCAGAATGGAGGCTGTGGGAATACAGGAGAAGGTTTGATAAATAGGAGAGCCAGGGGCCGCTAGAAGGCCAGGGTTCCAATGTGTATCACTACCTCGCGGGCGTTTGATGTGCCGCAAAGCCTTATGGGTTGTAGGACGTTTGTTTTTATTTTCTGAATATTCAAGAGAGAGTTATCGCATGGCCGCGGGGTCGTCTGCCATGCCCTAACCCTAATCCTAACCCTAACCCTAATCCTAACACCCTAACCCTAACTCTAACCAAACCCTACCCCTAACCCTAACCCTAATTCTAACCCATAATGCTTTGAGGCACACCAAACGCCCGTGATGTAGTGCTAGCCGGTTCCAATCTCGATTTCGAATTGGGTTTTCTACATACATACCAGTGTACCAAACATGACGTTCAGCGCGGGTTGACATATCCACTGCATGCTTCCACATACAACTGTGACATTTCTACTCTTTTACGTATTTGTCTACACCATAATTTGGTACTCTATATAACCGGCGACTAACCTGGTAACCAGCATATGATGAAGACAGAGCAGTACAGTATCCCCCGGTTACGAATTCTCTTGGCCGCCTCGTACTGCTTGTGACTTACCACGCCAAACGAGTGTTGGCTGCACTTGACCGCTTTGTGGGTTAAGAAATAACACACCTACAATGTACACGAAAACAGAAACGAGTAAAACATATTTTTAGTATAGGTTGAAGACACGTGGAAGTAACAGTTCAAGTATATAGACCGAAACGTCGTGCTTAAAAAATGTGTGCCCCGAGTGGGAAGAAAAGCAAACTATTATAGTTCATTATTTTGTATAGTCAGTCTTGTCTGACAACCTGTTTTTGATTTTACATAGTCGTGGATCTATATGCGATCGATTGTGCATCAAGCAGCGTATACGAGCCGTTTAGAATATAGCCTGCATGTCAGCCGATCCGATCTGCCTGGGAAATCACCGATTTGAAATAAAAAAAGCGGTCTATCCCGTTTTCAGATTTGATGCAGGAATCTCCCGATTTCACAAATCTGCATGCGGGTTATATATTTTTCTTCTGGAGAAATCGTATTCCGAGGTCTTCCCCAGACAATCAGGAAGTCACAGATATGGTTGCTGACTTTTACCGACTAAGTCGGTAAAATCGGTAAAAGTCAGCGACCATATCTGTCACTTAACCGAACGTAATTCAAATATTGTATTTGGAGTTCTTCTGAGACGTTTATTGTACCTCAACTGATTTTATTCTTCGGTAACTAGACGTTATATACACACAGTTGATTAATCGAGTGTCTTATTACTAGGCAGTGCAAATACAGTTTTGGGTCCAAAATACGCGAATAGGACTACTAATAATTTGTTAATATTTTAACATTCTTACTATTATTCCGAGGCTACACAAGAAAAAAACCGAGATGAAGACACCTTTCATAGCAAGACGACCAGTAACGCCGAGGTCACTCGAGTCCTGAAGGGGGAAGGGGGTATATTATATAGTTGATTAATTCGTATAGTGCCTATTCTTAATTGGTTCTGTTTTATCCAACAACGAGTTCTGCATCGCTTGCAGAAGAAGGAGTTGCGCTGTTAAAGGTAGGATGACTGCGAAAAGCAACGAGGGTCAGGTATACCAGGCACCGAAAACTCAATTCACACGTTGGTATCTCGGAGCTCGAACCCGGGGCCCACAGCGCAACCTCATTCCCAAGCTCTTTACAAATGTCTTTAGAAATGCAAAGATTGATCACACGGAGTCAAAATGTCTTACGACTCGGAGGGGCAAAATGTTATCATACATTTTAGAAACCTTGTTCCTTCTACCTTATTTTCATAGATGATAGGAATGCCCAAGTGGCAGGTTTCTTACGTCAAAGAATGTGATCAAATTACTTCATTATTATTCTGGAGTGCTACTTAGACAATATACTTACCAGGCAGGGATCGTATTTACGATGAAATATCACCAGGCATCTAATTAATATGAACAACAAATAAATTATCGTAAATTCAAACAATTGACAACTTATAGTTGCTAATAAATCTAAAAAAATGATTTTAGTCCTGTCGAATCCCCAATAGCACGACCCGTCATAATTAGCCTAACAACCAACTTTCGGAAAGCGCGGCAACCCTTACACTTGATTCGATATCGTATAACCATTGGCGCCTTTCCCCAGTTCGCCAATTTTAATGAAATAAGGACAAGGCAACCCAATTCGTGCCACCAACATCCGCACACAGAAGTTTTGTTTTTTGGGTTTTTGTTTGGGGGGGGGGTCTAAAGGTGTCAGGTGAAAAGGTGTCAACTATCCATAAAATTATCTGATCATTGAAAAGATAACTAACTGCCCATTCCAAAAACTTACTCCAGGTCCCCACCTTTGACAATGGGACTATAGAGCCCATGTTCCGTATTACTCGTATTCTGAAAATGCATCTCCACATTCTGAATCTAAATCGACATGCTGTCGTCGTGTGAAAGCATGCGTGCAGTCGAGAGTCTCGAGTACAAACAGACCGAGGTTGGTCCGACCTCGGTGGCGGATCGCTCCCGGATCGACGGCCTGCAACGTTGGTTCTTCCCCAGACCCACACCTCCCTCCTGTCCATGTTTATTTCACTTTGGGTGTAGGATATAAATTATGATATACAGCATCGTTGAAATGAAACCTAATGAAATCAACTTACTCGTAGTTGTTACTCGTGCAAGCATTCATTATCTGATGGCTACTCTGCGTCTGTGTGCTTTGGTACAAAGCTACAGTGAAAAAAGGCATGGCCCAGGCTAGGGTATATGCCACGGGTAGATACCACGGTGTACAACTGTAAGTTGGCTGTAAATAAAATACACGTAACACAGTTGTCTAGTATTGTGCTGAAAGAGCACATAATCATTTCAAATAAATAATGATTTCACGATCATTTCAAATAAATAATTAAGCCTCTCGGAATACACTCTGCATAATATAACCTGTTTCATAACGTTTTGACTCTAATCATCATCAGAAAACTGAAGATCCACGAAAGAGGAACCAAAAATACATGATGCCCCAATAGGAATACCAGGTCTTCAATAATTCCAACGTACACGGGCCAGACTGATGTCTGGTCAGAATAAGCGTGTTCAGAACTGCGCACTAGAAAATGTTCATTGTGAAAGCGACCAGATCTTGCCCGATCAGTACTGCGCATGTGCAACAGAGTTTTGAAGGAAGCGCTTGGCCTCACGTGTTAACTACTTCTTCCACCATCAGCTCCGGTTGGGGGGGTGGGGAAACAGAAAATATTGAGGAACACTCGGTGGTTGCTTCTGGGCCAGATGTGATTTCCACCATGCAAAGTCCAACCAAATTATTTACAGTTTTTGTTTTGGGGACACATCATGATTTACTAAGTGCAGCGTTGTAGGCACTGCTCGAGATGGGTACATGTCCCCCGATATGTGTGCATGGCCGACAGCAATGTCCTTAAATAATTTAGATCAGAAAATATCCAAATCGTCTACTGACAATAAGAATTGTTGACTAAACTGACTTGATTACATCGATATAGCACCATAACAGCTCCAGTGACGAGGCACTCTTGTATTATTCGTCACTACGGTAATTTCCTTTTGACTGGTTATTACACTACCGGCCAAAAGTTTGAGTACACCTGTTGCAAACTATGTTTAGTATTTTACAGCATTTTATGCCCTTTAAGCTTCATGAGGAAATCATTTGATATGTTCTACCAGGCCTCCTGCAGCAGTTGCCACAGATGTTCAGCTGAACTTTGGCTGCTTTGCTTTAACTTTTCTGTCAAGTTCAACCCAAACAAGTTTTCAACAGGTGTATACTCAAACTTTTGGCCGGTACTGTATATTATTAACAAGAAGTCCATATTTGTGTTTAAATGGATATAAGTTCTAATATCGGCTGAATAGGTATTAGAAAATAGTTTGCATACATTGCATGATTATGCATATAATATGTATAATATTTAAGGAGTAAATGTGGCATATCTAGAAAATAATGTTCACCTCCTTGCTGTAGTATGGTGAGACAAGCTGGAAAAGTTGATCTCTCGTTCTACGATAAGCCTCGAAAGAGTAAATCAGAGTAAGGAGAAAGGTGCTGATGTAGAAACCCTGCATAATGGAACGTAAACAAAACTAGTTCAGAAGTCGGCACCTCACTCTCCCCGCCCCCGCCCTACGCCGCCGCTGGTGACTAGTGCGTTATAAGAAATTAAAAGTGTAATTATACAATCTAGACTAAGTGTGGTTTTGTGCACTGATGAACTCTATCGTATCTCTATTCTGCTCCGTCCAAATTATAAGTGTTCAGTATCAGAAGCTCAACGGTCGATGTTCTGCGCAAGGTGAATTTATTGTTAAGTAATTGCATGCATTAAAATAACACAAAAGAAATCCATAAAACCCATTTCCCCCAGTTTGACGTTTTGCGTGTACTGCACTTCGGTGACAATAATTTAAGATTTGTTTTTTCAAATACCAATGAATGTCATTTTCTTTTAAGTGAAATACGTATATATATATTTAATTCGTCATAATACGATTTGTCAGCGAATAATGGTTCCCAGTTTCCGTTGGATCCTTCATAATAAACGTGGCTTTGTGTAACGGTGTCTGTTGTATAGCGAGGTCCAGTATCAATGTACTTTGTGTGTGATTGATAAATCCAATCGTGAATCTGGTTTGTTTAACTTCATGGTATGTTTTGAATTTGCAATGTCCTATTATAATGCAGTTATAATTAAAACGTGATTGGATGCAAACAAAAGAGTATAAAAGGTACCGGAAGGCTATATCCGTGTAATAGATAAAGGCGTATTAGTGTTTGCTCAATTAAAAAAGTGGCTTGAACGGTTTTGCCGTTCAAATCGCTTTCAAGGCAATGACAGAAACGTATAACTTCAATTGAAGCCTACGAAAGAAGAAAAAGAAGAAGTGAATGGACTCTCGTCAGCGGGATTACACCAGTTAAGTCTGAGACATTCTTCCCACTTTTTTATATTGTAAGTTGTGATGAGCTAAACCAAACCACTGCATCGAGTGGACAATATAAGTCATTGTTGTATTACAGTGCCTAGGTCTAAATACATTCCCGGCATTCAGGTTTGCATGTACGTACAATGTGATTTGAGGATACCAACAGTGTTTCAAACTAATCTTGCCGCAGCTTGCCAGAGCTTGCCGCGGCTTGTCGCGGCTTGCCGCGGCTTGCCGCAGCTTGCCGCAGCTTGCCGCAGCTTGCCGCAGCTTGCCGCAGATCGCCGCAGACCGCCGCAGATCGCCGCAGCTCGCCGCAGATCGCCGCGGATCGCTGCAGCTCGCCGCAGTTTGCTGCAGCTCGCCGCAGCTTGCCGCAGCTTGTTCGCATATTCGCCACCGGCATTCATATTTTTGCATAGCGTGTTGGGAAGGGCAATTTTATTTCATTTCTATATTATTTTCCTGTCGTATTAAATTGATAATAAACAGTGATTATTTTAAAATAAATGAAACCCCTGCCGAAAAAAGTAATTAATCACTGCAATGAATCGAAGCAAAAGAATATTCCAGAAAGAGATTCAATTATTATATTAAAAACAAATTATGACTAGAAGCAACCGAAACTTTAAACCAATTCGGTCGATAAAACATGTACCAACAAACACGTATTTCAGTGGGCATTGCGCAGTGCGTATCATATTAAGTTCCCCTCCAAATTTTACCTTGGATCTCCGTGGAACTCATTATACACGGCCCATCAAAATGAAGTAAGAAGTTCAAAAAGTACCGCTAAATTAAAAAGTATGAGGTATGTGGTCAACAAACTCTAATTACAATGTAATAGGTAAATCAACTTCTTGTCCTTTCATAACTGCAAAATCACTGGCGTGTGACAATCAATAAGGACTCTGTGGCTATTTTTTTGAGCCAAGTAAAAAAGCAGTTGCGCAGATTCAATTTAAACAACTTTGAAATTTGAAACAATTTGTTTCTGTTCTTTCTTCACAGTCTTAGCCTTCAACCTGTCCACCATCTCTTTGAATGCAAATGTCTGAGGATGGCAACTTCTGCAGTTATTCGTCTCTGCAGTTCATTAAGGTCTGCTGGAGGACTCGTGAAAACTCTTGATTGGAGGTGGCCCCACAAGAAAAAAACTGGGGTCAGGTCAGGGGGTCTTGGAGCCATTCAACTTCATGTTTCAAAGAAATGACGCGATTGCCAAACAATTCTGCGAGGTGTTCTGTGACAGTTCTCCTTCTGTGTGGAGGAGCACCATCTTGTGCCCAAACCTAGAAATTGAACCCATACAATCTTTGCGAAACTGCTTTTTTACTTGGCTCACAAAAATAGCCACAGCGTCCTTATTGATCGTCACATGCCAGTGGTTTTGCAGTTGTAGAAGGACAAAATGTAGATTTTCCGATTAATTAGAGCATGTTGACCACATACCTCATACTTTTTAATTTAGCGGTATTTTTTTAACTGTTTACTTCATTTTGATACGCCCTGTATTACGCCCTGTATTTCCCACTGATTACAGTAAATCGTTTGACAGAAACTTGATGTTGAAAGCCTAAACTACGGATATACCCTTGCTTTTATATGCTTTTAATTTTGTTGGCAAAAAAAGAAAAACATTGTTATCAGATCAAGTGCTAAGACGACACTTTGTTTTGTACGATTTTTAATGTTTGTATTATTGGTCAAATTGAATGGCGTTCAACTTGACCTATCAACTTACCCACGCCATATTGGTTGACCATGCACATGGCGTGATATCTGACGAGTCTAGGTTCTGATCGAAGAGAATCTGACTTGTGAAGACAGACAGTGATGCTAGAAGGTCTGCTAGTGAAAGGTGAAAGAGCGGGTACACCTGGAAGTAATTGACAACAATGTAAAACAAATATCAAATTCTAAATTTTTGTTGAAGATCTACTGTCTGATATCAAACCGATTTCACCCTGAGGGATAATGTTAAAAGTTGAATTGATAATTGGAGAGGTTTGTCCAATCTTTAAACTGATACGAATACCATTCCAACCACGGATATTTCCAGAGTATTGTACAAAATTAATCATTACTGCCAGCCAAAACTTTATTTTCTTAGGGATGGATTTGTGTTTGTGTCACGTCCCAAAACTAAAAAATGGATAAATTACACCGGGATGGGTGATATTTTCTTAACGGTTCTTGAAATTGTTTGCTGGGCATTTTGAATTCATAATGTTAAATATTTCGCTCAATTAGGTCAAGTTTCAAAGCTATCCTAATTTTACTTCACTCGGTTGCTGGAGGGACTGAACGGTTGAGTGTAGCCAGGATGTCTTGGCAGAAATACTAACGGTTTTATTTTAAAATGGAGAAATCACGTTCTTTCACTATTACCTGTAAATGTTCTTATAGTGTGTTTTGTACACCGTCTATCAATATAAATCTGATTTGGAATGTAAAATCTAATTCAGATTATTGAGGTAGCAGAAAAGCTTGACCTGATTGAGCGAAGTTAGTTAGACCCTATATACATTGTTGAATTCGGCGTGAAAACCCCGTAGGCCTACAAGAACCGCCGATGAAACCTACACTTTAGAAATGGTGCAGATCAGTGTTATCGATTAGACATTTAGGGTTATTCCTAAAAGTCTGAAATAGGACAGTATGCATATTTAGATTTAAACGATGTCATTTGTGTCTATATGCACAACTCGCAAAAAAGCGAGGCTCGCGTTGTTAGGGCTATTACCCTTTATAAAATCAGTATGTCAATGGTAACCAGTGGTAATGAATGGTAACCATCGATGCTGAATGGTTTCAAATGGTAAGCTCAATGGTGTCCAATGGTTAAAATTCAATGTCGAATGGTATTTTCATGATTACAATTGGTTATGAATGGTGACCATTTGTACGGTATATTTTCAATAGTAAAATCAGTGGTGTCCAACGGTTATTCAATTCAGCATCACTCAGTATGTATGGTTCCCTATGGTTACCATAGGGCCAATGGTATAATCAATGGTATGCCGTTGAGTGGGGCCAATGGTATACTCGATGGTATACCGTTGAGTGGGGCCAATGGTATGTTCAACGGTATTCAATGGTAGCGTTCCAAAACACCATTCCAATGGTAACCATTGGTATTTTTGAATAGTGGATTTAAATGGTAAACCAATGAATTTTTTTGTAAGGGTAGTTAAACAGGCTTACGGGCTCCCGTCAGATGGTATAATAGTCATTACGTTGGGTTGTACAGGATTGTGCAAAGTCGCCGAGCTAAGTAGGCCTATAATCATTTGTGCTAAGATTTTCGTTGAGGGCAATACGGATTTTGGAATCATTAGGAACATAAGTCTTGTTTACGATATCGGCGATTGTTTACAGATAGTTTGGGCAACTTTTGTTGGTTGAATAAAACATGTCGGCCTATAATAATATAATAGTAAATACATGCATAACAATAAATATAATAATAAATACATGTATAATAATAAATATAATAATAAATACATGTATAATCTATATACATAAAGGGCAAACCGTTTAAATGTATAAATGCTCTGAACTCGGAAACCATAACATATAGACCCCCAACACTATGACCTCAGAGTGGTTCTGAATATTAAAAAAAAAAAAAAAAAAAGGGAAACAAAGGGACACGGATGTGTTTTATAACCCGGGCGGCGCCGGGTTACCCCCGCTATAATAAATATAAAAACATTTATGAATGTAAAATGCTGTCTCAGTAGGATAATACTATTTTTTTTACAGTAATAATACTCTCCGACCTTTTATTGTATGTTACTGTATTGGGGTACTACCCCCAGTTTAATACTGTGTTTTAACTAAATACTTACTGTAATATTTTGTTACTGTTTAATCACAGTATTTTACTGGCTGCTTTACATCAGTAATAATTATCACTTGATAAAATGTACACCAAAATTCCACTTCACGAGGCTAGGGCGGGTAATAATTTATTGTGTACATTATCATGTCCATTTTATTGAACATGGGCATTGCTTATACACGTGATTGGGTTTCGTGTATGGGAGTCGCAGAGGTGTCATGTTCTTTACAATAGGTTTCATGAGTTACCATGCTAAACATGCCTATGATTGATGATGCCTCGAACATACAAGTAGCTGGAGCAATCTATTATGCAGCACTATGAAGGAAGTAACGTCGAGCGTGACATTAGCTTGCACACGAACTACATTAATATGCACCTACCTCTGGATTCAGTACTTTTCGTTTAATAATAACAGCTATGATGATTGATCCTGATCCAAGGACGCTGTAGGTACAAACACATACATGTTTCATATTAGGTGACGTACCAATCGCGCTGTTTATACTGCATAGCTTAGTTGGATTTGGTCCAGGCGTGCATGACATGATAATTTGGCGCAGCGATACTGTCATCACCTTTACTGTGGTCCGCTGGGGCGCCTTAGCAACGTACGTGGCCAAACACGTGAAGTTGGTTTTTACAGTTCAAAAACCTGGTGATTCTCTCGGTTTATTTGGGGGTTTCTTTCCAACTTCGAAAAACGTAGCTTCTTACCCCTGGTTTCTCACATACCCTTAACATGTATCAACATCTTGGAAGACATGAATAGGGTCTAGTAATACACACAGTATTGGCCTAGTTCCTAAGTGTAAACATTTGTATACATGTACAGTCGGTTCGAATTAATGCAGCAGTGAAGCAATTCATGCAAGGTCATACTAAAATGTCACAGACAAGATCGAATAAAGTCACATGACTTAATCAATAATATTGAACAGTTTGATTTGTTTGTTCTTGTAGACGACGTACCTAAGGCTTGACGCTATAAGCTCAGCGACCCGTACGTCTTGTTGCTAAAAATAAATATACAGATTTGTTATTATTTGTTGGGAAGAAAACAATCCTTTTCAAAACAACCTGACTTTCAACTTTTTGCAGAAACGTTCATGGATTATTATTATTATTACCTGTCCATCCGTATCAATACCCGCCGCCTAAACAAAGAATTATAACAACACGATGTTACAAAGTGCTGTTCTGGATCATATACATGATGACGCATGCCTACGGCAATAAATGTATAATTAACTAGACGGGGCACTCAGTAGAGCGTAAGTATCCCTCCACGAACTGTTGAATATAAACATATAGACCCCCATGCCATTTACATGTGTATTTACATGTGTATATAGTGTCTGTGAATCGAAGCCGATACGTCGCCCCCCCCCCCATCGGTGGAGAAGGTAATGAGGTATAAGACAATGAGTCGGTGGAGAATGAAGCAGTGTATTCACGGACTGGCGAGTGATAAGATTGTATCGATTAAATACAGACTTGCCATTTAATATGGAAAATGATTCCCTATTAGTTATTCCAACTTAGCACGAAGCACATGACTTCAGCCATCGAGTGTACCAGTCGGCGCAGCTCTGGCCGTCATTCCTTCTTGCTGTATAAGTCTTGGACGTCTAGGTCGGGGTAATGTAGAGAATGTTTTGGGAGATTTATCTTTATAGGATCTCCGACACATCTCCCTGAGTAAATATATACTGTCTGCCCAGAGCTTGTTGTTTCAGGACTGTATTCCTAGCTGAGTCTCACTCACGGAAATCACTTAATCGTGAATGGAAAACACCAGTTATATATTCTGGTTCTATAGTCTGTAAACAATATATTATTCCCTATTAAATGCCAAATCTTTATTTCTTGTGGTTCAAGTATAGGTTTAAATAAATATTTTTACCACATGTTAAGGAATTATAGCCGAGTAATATGTTAATAATTATGTGTATATTGTACATAGGCCTACATTTTGAAAGTTATATTAATGGACAACAAGATAATTTGACGGGAATAAACAAAACACCCAAATCAGCCATTAATCATCAAAAATGTTTGTGATCGCATCGCACATTCAAAAATGATCAGAGTTTTAGGCAGACTGCCAGTGAACATAGCAGTAACATAACGCTAAACAAATTTACATTAATAAATAGTCAAACCGATAAGTCAAACAGCGTTACAGGAAATGTGCGCCGCAAACCTATACACATGCATCCAGTACCGAGAAGCCCAGTAAGTCACATCTTAAATTTAACATCAATCAGTTCAACAATGGTTGTGTCGAGATTGCCAACTTCCTCAAGAGCTGTAACTGAATGAATTTCCCTGCGCACGGGAGGGAGATAAATAAGGTTCACTATTGACTTATTTATATAATTGATAAAGAGTAATGGCAATTTCGTAATTGTGTTGACGAAATGGCCATTACTTATAATAAATTAATAGGTCGATAGTGTACCTCGGTGATCTGTGTGGGACTCAGGTACTAAATAAAATAAAGCTATAGAAAATATTTAGTCGCTTTTAAATGGTCCTCCCTGTCTGTGGCGAAGATGAACAAAAATCTAAATCCGTACATAATTGAATTAGAAAGTTGCCTTTTTGACAAAGCCGGCAAAATACGACGGCGAAAAGTAACGAAATACCAAGAACATTTGGACACGAAAAGAGCACTTTAAACAACTTTTACATTCGTACTAAACCTAATTGTGCTGAGCTGTTGAAGTCGCTCAATTATTGTGTAATCAATAGTTGTCTTCACTAACACGTGCAGCAAGCTCAACAGGATTAGCAAGCTCAAGAGCTTAGCAGGATTGTGCTAAGCTCTTTGAAGGAATCTGTGCTATCTAGAAACTACGTTTAGTGCCTTTTTGTAAGAATATTTCTAAACAGATATTTGCTTGGTTTGTGAGTGCTGTGCTTTGCGTCTTCTTCTGGTCCACGTTCATAAATCACATCACTGTAGCTACAACACAGATATATTATTTAAAAGAGTCAAACATAAATTTAGGTTTCAGTAAACATTTGATATACTAGCATTTCCAGCGACTTTACAGCTCATTGGTGGGAAATTGGTGCGGTAATTGGAAATGCGCGGTACATTACCTGCTCCAAGGTCAGCATGGAGTAATCTGAGTTGGTAGATGTGAAGTTACCCATTTTCGATCAGTCAATTAAACTGCCTCTATGCGTAAGCTGTAGCAACTTCTAAAGCAGATATCCAGTTTCCATTTATAGGCTAATCCCGGGTTTCGTGACGATTCGACGGCAGTTATTTCTACGAATAAAACCAAAGGATGTGATTCTAATAAGCCTGCAAGAACCACATGCTGTCTACAACAAAATTTGTCGAGGTCAAAGTTGCACGGGTTTACACTAACATGTGGGCTATGCGATATTAACACGAAAAACTGGTGAACTTTGGACAATCGATAAAATAAGATAAAGTGCGCGCGTGTTCATAATACGCATGTACTGTATACACATTGTCTCCTGTTTACATTTTTCTCCGTGCAACGCCATAGTGTGTCGCAACCGTCGAAAACATGCATACTAATAAAAGACAACAACCTAATCTCACTAACATCAATTGTTTGAATCTACAATGGTTTGTACCTAGAAAGGGTTACAGTATCCAAAGTCTGCCATTTCAAATGACTGTTTAAAATCACAATGATGTTGTCTTCGTAGTTTCTTTGTCAAGCCACTTGATCATAAAGCTCGTCATAGGACTCTGAAATGAGACTCTGTGTCCTACCAAACCTTCACTTTGTTTTTCGTCATCAGAATAAAACAACAGACGACGTGAGAGTAGAGCTGCACACTGAGTGGACAAGTTTTCTTTCACACTTTTTGTCGTTCTGGCTCTTATGTTGATCCTGTTTTAAAACGTAAATATGACAGCAGTCCATTTTCCCACAATATATATAATTTTTCACTTTTCTTTCCCGCTTTCAAACATGAAAACCACAAATAGATGTATATACTGTATATTGGTTTTTGTCGTTGTTAGCACATTTTCCAAAGAGTGGTCGCAGGAGAGCCTGCATTTCGAAATGAAAGTTACATCATGTGTAATGTTTCAATGTGTATCTAGGCGTTTGGTGTTTGATACCTACCACAACGATCCATAGCGAGCGCTGAAACCAACCCAACTTCCCTACACCCAGTGGTGTAGTTTTTGTGTAGTGGGTAGACGCAGTGCACACGTACACACACACATCCGGGACCTTTCTTAGTATAGGTATGTACGCGATGTATACATGCGTGCCATGTAGACCACACCACTGCCTACACATAACACTTGCTGGCAGCGATTTCACTACCGCTGTAATTTCCCCTATTTGTGTTCATTTTAAAGGTTATACGTTGATGTGAACATTGAACTAAATTTAGCTTGTTATTATACAAGCAGTCTAGTGGTAATTTGTGGAACTGAACAGTGGCGCCTGGTGCGTGTGCGTCCATGCGAGATTGTTGGATGTCAAGTTTAACTGGGTGACACGTTGCCTACACGAAATGAGCGTCAATCGTGTATTGCTGATTGGCAGATACGTGATTAAATTCCGCCCCGATTCAATGAACTGACAGTAGAAGTACGTGCCTTTATTCATCTTTTACATGATGGACCAATACGATTCAGAAAGTATCTCCACACCTACAATATCGGCAACAACTCGTTGACTAGTCCTTGTCAAAGATTGTAAAAGGAGGATTGCTATTTATTGCAGTATTTGCTATTCGTAAAATCTGTACTTTTTGGACATTTTTGACATTTTCTTCGGAGGATCCAATAAGCTTTCGACTGGGGCTCTTACCGATCACGCAAAGAGAAACAGGAATATGTATTATATAAAACAAGTTCTTCAGATTCGAAATAAATTATTACTTCATCATTATCCGTTTTCTAACACTAGTAAAAACACCGAAAAAATCAGTCTTTCCGAAGCGCTGCGAGCCCAAAAACGAAAACGATGAGATCACGTGACTTTGGCAGCGAACCCGTA